>WURS02434556.1:0-15495 GCA_011762765.2 Rhinocypha anisoptera | reverse complement strand
ACTTTGCAAGTCGAAACCTAGGTCGTATATAATAAAAATTTTCATGTGAAATAACCAAGTGTTTTAATCTTCATTATGAATCGCTTCCACAAAGTAACGCCTGAAAATACTCAATACTGAAAATAAAACATTATATTTTCATATTATAATAAACCACACCTTCAAAAGTAATCCAACATATAAGCATATAAAATCGTTACCTTTTTCATTTTGAATGTTTTCCATTATGAAGTACATGCATCCATAAGTTTGGCCCATATCAAAGAGTGTCCATGGGACCAAAAATAAATCCAATCCCTATTGTGATTTCAATGATGGCCTTTTTACGTAATAATTAGCAGGAATGACTGCTTATGCTAGAGATAAACTCGTTACACGAAAGAGGTTTTTATTGAGTTGTTTTCGAGGAAATAGATGGATAAAAATTTAATAATCCATTACCATTTTGACATTAATCCTTTAACGAAATATGATGAAAAACAGTGCAGCCGTTTTATGCTAACGATTGGTGTTTGCTTGTAAACAAGTAAATGTCATTTGGAATTATTGTAATAATTTTATACCAAATTATATCTATTTTATTTTTATGTATAATTTTTTATGATTTTATGTAGACCTTAATTTACAAGGCTTTCATAATGGCCGAGAAAACTATTGTGTATTCGGGTGTAGTAAAAATTTAACTTTAGACTTAAAATATACATAGAGCGGAATGAACTGTCTGGTATAGTCTTGTGCAGTTTGAGAAATGTGAATAAGCTTTTGGGAGAAATACTTCGTCTCGAAGAATTTCTTGAGCACTTCTTGAGTATAAAGCCTTTAGGGAATCTCATATACGCGGTCGTATCTAAACCCTTCTCTTCCCTCATCCTACTTCCGCCGTAGTAATCATTTATCTGATATGTATTTATTTTTTATGACGCTCGATCTTTACGTAAAGATTTTACTAGCCACGGTATATTTGAAGGGTGTCTGCACCACAAGGAGTCCCATTCATGGCAAAACTGAATGGCTTTCATTCAATTTTCCTTTGTACCTTTTCTAGCTACGACACGTAAATAACAACTTTCCCGCGCATTTAATGTTTCCCGCGCATTTAATGTTTCCCGCGCATTCTCGCTCATAGCAACTCTCACGTGCCTGCCAAGCCTAAGATGCGTGTACGAGGCTCTGTACTGCCAGAGGTGTCGTGCGAGCTCCCAGGATTTGACACAGGAGAATGAATTAAATAGATAATCAAGTAACACTTCCAAGTTTTGATACGACTCATCAGAAATTACTCTGTTGATTGAATTAGGTATTTTCTCTTCACATTATGTTACCGCTTTTGTAGTCCTCATCATAGGTTCGTTGTATTTGTTGGGTGATGTCAAACGTTTACTTCTGACACGTTATTGAAGTATCTTCCCATTTAATGTCATCTAGAATATAAAAAAATGTCATCTAATTTGTCTTTAGTCTTTTGTTTTTTAATTGGGATCTTGATTTACCCTTACTTAACCTACGTCATCTCTTACTTAATCCTATCTGTATTATGCCGAATGGGTTAGTCTGGGAGTAGAACGTTCGCCGGCTGACCAAAATGTCACGGGTTCGAGTCACACCCAGATCGTGGCTGTTTTTTTGTCCTATTGGGGTTTTCTATGACTTGGTCCGACTTATGAAGAGGCGCGAAATATCCACAGCCATCGAAGCACCCTATAAACAAAAATAGTACTACTACAATGACCATAGTCATCGAAGCAAACTATAAAAAAACAAAAATACTGTATTACTATGGGTTCTCTTTTTCATGCTATGCGTCTTAAATTCTATTATTTTTCAGTGTATCAAAATAGTTTCATATACAAACATTTGACGAAATAATTATTAATGATTTAAACTAATTTGAGTTTTTACTTTTATCTTCTCCACGGATTAAATTGTACGCATATATTTTTTCAGTTTAAAATATTTAGACAAAAACGCTGTCCTGATATTTAAAAGTAATTAATCTGATTGTTACATTCTTAAAAAGGAATATATGGACAAACTAAGGTCCTGCCAAGGCTTAACGGGTCTGTTGGAAATAAAATGAATAGCTTATTAAGATATGATACTCTCTTTAAAGCCAATTTCTAAACAATATAATTACAAATAATAAACAATATCTTCGAAGGTGTAAATTTCATTTTGGTATTTTCTGTGAGTCAAGAGGTCGATACTGATCGAGGTCTGGGCGTTCTCCTCTCGTACATCAATGTGTTGCCCAATATGGTCTCTTTACTCCAATGAAATTCCCATGGATAATCGATAATAAAAAAATTATTGAATTCTGAAACTAGCTGCCTTCAACAGTTTATAAACATAATTTTCAGGAGTTGAGATTTGCATATTAATAATTAATTTAGGAATTTAAGTTCATTCTATATTAAAATTTATGAACTTATTCCAACGTAGAATTTACTGTGTCACTTCTAAATAATTAAATCTACTAAACAACAAATGCATAATTTAATGATTGGACCTGACTTTTATTTTGAGTTTATTATCACTCATGTTTAGGGGTTTCTCCAATTTACCCTTTATATGACTTTATTAGCCACTGTTTTTTTTAGTATTAATTGAGCTTAAAGGAATCACATGCACATATTGCTACACTTTTAGTCCTTGATTAATTAAGTAAAGTAATCGAATGTAGAAGAAAATATTTGTACTTAAATTTGAATATTAACAACAAAGATGCAAAAAACAACTTGGAACCCAAACTCACGTGCTACGTGGTCTCACACCCACTCGTCCATTCTAGCCCTTGAGTGGAATTTTTTTTACTAAGAGCCATTAAATTATCCATGCCTAAATTTTGCAAGGAGGACGTAAAAATAAGTTGTCAAGATGACACGAAGAAACGGGTGTCGTGTATAATTGGCTATCCGTTGCTAGTTATGTGGTAGAATTTTATTCTCCTCAGCCGATTGAATTATATTTTTAACAACTTCGACTCTGACGGCTATGGTGGCGTTTTTGAATGACGTTGGTGACCACGCCCAATGTCCGACAGAGGCCCCACCAAAAAATCCTTACACCTTTGCCCATCCCACTCAATAGCGATGGCCCCTGGACGGAAAAACCTCTCCCCGATTTTCTTGTTAACACCTCAAGTGCTAAACATAGCACGCGCCAGTCCTCTAGTCCCAGAATTCCACAAGCACTTGGCGTTTTCTGGTTTCACTTTAAATTTTACATTTGCTGTCGTGTGAAGCAGTCGAGAAAGTTTGCGAGACAGTTACAAATCGGTCTAGAGGATATGTTTACTACGATGACTGAAAAAAATTAAAATATGCAAAAAAAATTATTTACTACAATTAATTTTATGATAAAATGTTGAGGGGAATTTCTTGCATTTCATACGCAATTTTTGTTTTTAGTTGTTATATTATTTGATTAATCGTTTAGCTTCAATACTTAACGTATCGTTGAGTCTCTCGCAGATTGATATAGGATTATGTTTTTCATTACTGCGGTTTCGTATAGAATTTCGTTACATAATCTTATTCACACTATATCCCAGTATAGTTTATATTTATTTTTGCTTTATTATAAGCATCACAATGGATCCTTATCTATGATTTTCACCACGTCTATACTTGAGAAGAAGAAGGAAATTTTTCTTTGAGTTAATATTCATGTTATTTGTTGAAAATATTAATTTTCGTAATTTTTGAATTATGTGAAAGTTATATCTTTTTATCATTACGTAACTAGAACCATTTATGTTAGCTGTTTCAACACATATTTTTAAAATACGGATTCATACTGGAATACATAAGTTAGCTATTACTACCTCTTCACCTAACACCATATGAAAATACACGTTAAAAAAATTTGGTTAAAAATTAAAGGCAGAATTGAATCTACCTGCTTCTAAGGAAAGTATACACAGGGATAAATATGGTGGATTGCTAAATAAATATTATGTAACATATAAAATTCATTTTATAAATACGACGGTCATAAAATTTTAAATTTGTAATTTTCTATGACTTTTACCTCCTGAAATATCGTGATTACCTTCTGATCATCATGATGATGAACTACCAATTTAATTGCGAAGCAATTGTATGAAAAATATATTGTGACAAAGTTAGGAAATCAGCAACTGCTACCTCGGCTGCGACCTAAATTTCCTCGCGTCGCGACGCGTCCAATCAACCTTTTATGTGAAATTACAAAGTTTTTCATTTCATTTCTTCAACTTGATGGAAAAATTCCACCAAGTTACGCCTGAAACCATCGAATTTACGAACGTTAGGAAAGTTTAGAAAAGTGGTCCAAATCTCCTAGCAACTTGTAGTAATAGTAATTGTGTTTATGTGGTGCTTCAACAGCCTTGGTCATTTAGAATATTTTCATTTCGAGGATAAAACCCATTCGGACACAAAACCACCATGCCCTGGACGCGACTCGGACTCATAATCTTAGCCGGCGAGTGAGCTACCTACCATGCTAACCAGGTCGGCTCCTAGCAATTCGCTTAAGGAAATTCAATATAATACAATTTAAGAGTCCTATTCGTAGTGATATTTCACCAGATATAATTATACATATTATTAAGTAAATTATATCAGGACTAGTAATGTAATTCCCCCTTGGAGGTCTGAACATTAGCTGTCTCAAGTATCAACAGGTATAAATAAAAAGAAATATCTTATTTTCAATGGTAAACTTTACCCACCCAGAAGTTAGACGATTCATGTAAGTTAATTAAATATTAATTGAAATATTACAATGTAAATTTAAATCAATCGATGGCAACGTAAAAACTTGCCATCATAATTGCACAAAGTATAGATCATAACATTAAGCAGACTACTTTGGATTCAGAAAGAACAGCTCAGTGGAAGAGAAGCTATTACAGCCCGTGGCCTTCCTGAAGATGAATACGGATCGGAAAAGGAATGTGAAAAAGGATCAGCAAGCATTGGTTGAATTCGAGGATTTAAAAAAAGTATTCTTTGATGCCAATTGGTATATTGAATAGCATGAAGTTTGAACGATATAGGAGTGTCATATAATGACGGCAATATGACTTAACGCCTATTTAAAGACCAGGTAGCCATGATTATGCTCAGCAGTGGAAGCCCATGAATTGAGAAAGGAATGAAACAGTAACGTGTTCTTTCACTCACTATTTTTAAACCATTTTTAAAAAAAGTAAACTGGAATAAAAGGGAATGACCAAGATAGAGAAGAGAAGCATTTCGCGTGTTGCCTCTTGCACGTCTTAGTAGCAAGAAAAGAGAAATATTTGAGGAACAACAGTATGAACTTCGATAAAGACAGAGGAAATATACGAGTATTTCGATTAATAAGACGAAATGAGGATATGCCTCGTAAAACAGAAGGCATATTCACCTAAATTGGAAATAAAATTATCTGGAGAATAGGAAGTGTTTAGTTACTTGAGAAGCGGAATGATCAGGCATAGAAGAAGGAAAGAGGAAATATCAATCCAACAATTAAAAATAAAGAACTGGTTCTTTATAACAGGAAATGCTGCGTATACAATGTTGGTGTTCGAGTGAAAAAATAATTCACCATACCAACTTAAGGAGTTGCCTGTAGCAGCATTGGAGTGGAAAAGTTTGGAATATGGTGAAATTTTCTATTATAATAGTTAGTGCGGGGTTTCTAGTGCACCCTGTTAAATATTAATTCTCATTATCACGGATAACAGAGTTCTAGAAATTCTGAACTCGCTAATTGCTTTCAGTAATAACTTGGTAATAATCAAAGTTAAACACCTCATACTTTGTAATAACTGATAGATTTTATTTTATTCTGCTGCATTACATAATATTTCTGGTTGGATTATGTGTGAATGAAAGTGAGGATGAAGTGAACACTGATATTTCGAACTCATCGAGCTATATATGGAAACAGCGGTCATTTTCCTAGAATTGTGGGGCTATGACCGACACCTTTCCCTTTACCTTCGCTCCACACCCCTTCTGCGTCCCTGCCATAGTCTCTTCTAACGCTACTTCCCAGTTTCCACACTCACAGTCCCTAATTGCCTCATCCAAAAAATTCCTTATTCGGATGGTTGAAGATTTGCTTATCAGATCCGGGAGTCATCTGTATTTTTCCTTTAACGGCTTCTAGATGACACCGTTTCGACGATTTGGAATGTGCGATAAGGTCGGACGCCCCCGCCATACTAAGCCCCAATCACCCCTTATCCTTTGGATCACCCCTCCCGCCTCCCTGTATTTGTCCCTCCATATCATCGAAAAGGGGGCATCACTAATTTTACCCCTAACCAAGAGTTTGCAGGGTATATATATATTTCCTGGATAAAGTAATTGAAAGATAAATAAAGCGCCCATTATTGTGACCTTAACGTCCCTCTGTAGGATATTTATGTCCGAACTGAACTATGGGCGTAGCCACCACGCAGTCTTACCCTAATTCAACGTGTCTCTTCGAAGCACTGCAAATTCCTTAGGCAACGGGGTGGAGTCCGGGTAAGTCCCAATGGTTGGCATGGGTGTGAAGATTGTCTTAAGACCCCAGGAGGTTGAGCTCATAAAACTACTAATTTAAAAGAGAAACTAGACATCTAGTTTAAATCATAAAATGATGAATCGTGACATACTGTGTATATTTATTTAATTTATGTATCCCACATTTATTATTAAATAAAATAAAAGTTTAACAAATTAAACGCCAGACCTCATATTCCCATGTATTTTGCACCAAAAAGTGTCACACTGAGAACTGATCTCAAGCAACGATAGCAAAAATTATAACAATAAATAGCCCCACACCTTACTTTAGAAGTAGTAATCAGATTGATTGCAGACTGAATTTTAGTTTACAACCATTCTATGAATTATATTGGTATTCCACGAATAATATTTGTTGCATGGGTTTTTAAGAAGACTAAAACTCTTCGGTATCGTAATGTCATATGGAATTCTCAGCATGCTAGTCGCATCTCCTCGTACACTTACGCCATTTTTACCCCGTTTTATCTTCTCTTAGATTTGCCTTCTAGATATAAACTGCATTCTTTACTCTAAATTTCTCTTATTTTGCCACACATTGTCACTGCATTCTACTCTCTCAAATAGCCTGCAATATTATTTTTTCATTGTGGTCCATTACGATCTCCTGTACATTGGTGTTCAAGCCCGAGTTGTCAACATATTTAAGTCCAATGCAATAATGTTTCTCCAAATGCATTACTGCATTGTTAAATAAAAGTTGTTTGGTGTTCCTCAAGATTTTTTCCAAGAAGTGAAACGATAGCTTCCCTTGTTAGAAATTATAACTGGTCACCACAAAAATACAATTTTGCTCAAGTATCCATTCTTCTGTAATTATCCTCACCAGAAACTTTGATACTGTACTCGTCAAGCCGATGGAATGAAAGTTTTGTTTTCTATTTTTGTATTGATACGATTATATACTTCTTGAAGGATATTGATACCTCTTTTCTTGTGTACACCTAACATAATAAGTGACAGGTCATCGCAATAAAACAATAATAAATGCATTAATACCTAATTAATACTCCAAGGAAAAAAGTCCGATGAAACGTACATTGACCGAGATCATCATCAAAATAGTTATAAAATTATTCTTGAGAGGATAACTGTCATATGATTTCTAACAATAAGGACGTATTCACAGAATTAAACTTTATACTCATTAATGTTGTCTAAGGAGAGACTATTCTCATCTACCTGAGTACTATTCATATTTTCAGAACTAACATTATCACATTTTTTATCATTTTCACACTTCCAATATAACGTCATATGTTCAGTGTGATCACGATGTTTAGAAAAGCGGTGGCATATTTGTTTCTGTGGTAGAAAGATTCTTTGAGAAAATACTTTTCTCATTGACTCAAAATACTATTTATCATACATAATTTATATTTGTAATCATGATTCATAGTTGACATATTTTCAGAATATACTTCTCGAAAAAATTAATATTGCAAAAATAATAATTTGGAACTGATTTTCTACTTGAAAAATACTAATTAACTCATTCCTGGGTCGATGAAACTAAAATACAGCATTAAAAAATGGAACCAATTATTGATATCGTAGAGGAATTTTGAAATCCCCTTCAGAGATTTTTCAATAGTCATTAATCAGTCCGAAGATTCGATAGTAACAGTTCTCCAAACTATCCTGGCGCCTGTCAATCTCTTCTTTCATTCTTGACTCCTAACTTCAACCTTCTCCATTATTCTGTGTTCCGAACGCCATCCCTAGCCTTCTTAGCCATCTTCATAGGGTTCTTCCCTCTTAAAATCGTTTCCAATACAGCTATCACCAACTAATTTCCCAATGCCTGTCCGATTAATTTCAATTTATTTTAATATATACTCTCTTCGTAAGATTTCCCTCTTCGTAAGACTTCCTTCGTTCTCCCCTGTTGGTTAACAAATAAAGGAAAAAAATGAGTTGGTGTTAATTTTTTTAACCCTTTATCGATATTTTAACCTGCATTTGCAGTGGCTGTTATTTTATTTATTACAACTCCCCAAGCTATCCTTTTACTTTCCAGAATCTCTTTAATTCCGCCCTCTCCAATAGTAACATTCTTCATTACATGTTTCTCATATGGCATCCCTGGCCTACCTCTACAGTTACTCGCCCCTTGGGTCACTTTCATTACGGTCTTTAATAATGGCTTCACAGGCTTCAAAATTTTCTATAAAAGTTTGTCTTTATCTCAAAGTGTAGTCAATAATATTTTCTTTTCGCGATCTCTTCCAAATAATTTTTCATAGACTGCTACAGGTGTGAATTTCGTAACATAGTACATTTCTGTTTATATGATGAGCACCATGTATTTAGTACTCTTCCTGGTCAGAAGAAATTGGATTGGAAGAAATTCTTTATGTGATTTTCTCACGGCCGCTATCAAAAGGAAAAGACTATATCGTTTTTCCTTAACTCTTTCTCGATATATTTGTAACTCGTAAGCTTTATTTTATTCTCCGTTATCTATTTCACTCGTTTGGGTGGTGATCGTGATTCACGGAAAGAAGTTTGTTTTGGTACCCCTTGATAATCTATATCGGCTGATAAAAGAGTAGGTGGCCAATGTTTTCCGTTCCCATGGGAGCCACGAAGAATATTACGTATGAAAACATTTTGACGAAAGCACGTTATCAAGGAGCTAACATATCTGGCTTTTTGCTCGCGTTCATCGTATAGCGGATGTCTCTCCGTTCCCACGCCCCTAAAAAGACTTTGGATGTTGAGAGGACACTGCTTTTCAGTACACAACTGAAGGAGATATAAGATTGATATGCACCATTTCCTTCATTATTTCGATTTTTTCAATCTTCGGATATATTATGGGTTATTTGTGATTAACCAGAATACGATGAACTGAGGAGAAATAGCATATACTCATTGACACAACTATAACCTACGTATGTACAATTAGATTTTGGTAAAACCATCTAGCGCCATGATTAACTTTTCTTTATGCTTGGTTTCCTAAATTACTGAAATTTCTGCATGTATAATAAGTATGGTATCATGATTTCTAATTTAAAGTAGCTCCCTTTTAATAAGTGTCTATTCTCAGTAGAAGCCTAATCAACCTTTCAATTCTTAGAATCAATTAACACACCGTTTATCATCACTTAAAGAAGCAAATGTCAAAGCAATTTATTTTCATAATTTAGAAAAAACTCATTTTCTTCAGGAGCATAGGGGTATGTAACTTCCGAGATTCTTCTACTTTTATGCTCCTTCCTCTATATTTTTACTTTTCTTGTGTCTAACTTTATCAAAAATTTATCTGGTGATGGCCTCTCTTCTTTCCATTTATACCAACATTTCCACTCTCTTTCGCTCGTAAGTCTATGAAACACACACCATTGGTGCACTCCAGTACAACAATGATGCACTTTTTCATCCAATATATGGTATGGATATACATTTTTCATTTTTCTAGTGTTATTAATTTCTGTAATTGAATCCCGGACTACATAAAACACTACATCAACATGCTACATTGCAAAATCGGGGTGTCAGGCTGAGGGTGTTTGACCCTGGGCTTATTTTTTCTGAAAAAAGGACACTAAATCATTGGCAACTCATATTTGTATTTAAATGGTTGTGATAAAAGCTGATAAAATGCAATAATTGCAACAAATGAACTGTGTACTTTTTTAAATGACACCGAGGCGTTTACACTTCTCGAGAAAAGGTAGTTCCGAAAATGTAAATTTTCAGTGGAAATAAAGTGAGATAATCATTATACACGGAATGGATTTCCTCAAAAATGAATCGCATACACGAGTTATGAGGCAATAATTATTCGGAATCAAATGAAATGCAGCTAATTTACTATTCTAATATGAGATTCTCTATGAGGTCTAGGTTTAATAGAAAAATGAGGAAAGCCTAAGTCACAGGGAGACTATATGAATGCAGCGGTGTCCAAGTTACAACTACCGTTCCACACATTCGGAATAAGTGCTGAAATTGACAAAACCTTGTAAAAATAAGGTCCGATTTATGGTAATGGCACCACTCATAACGTGGTGTCACATGTTTCACATCACTGTCTTGTTTCCTTTGAAGAATCCTTTTGAAATGTCCACCCTACTGCCTCATAATCCTTTGTAACACTTTATTAGATTCAGAACACCTGCAGAGCACACATATCGCCCAAGTTCCACTACTTGAAATGAAGAACTATGTAACGACAGTTATTTGAACAAACTTATTTTTCGCAAAAAAGTTCATAGTTTCAGCCATTTGAAAGACAAAATTTTTAGGATTCTTATAATTTTGAAATACACATTTTATAGTAATTCAATCAGTCATTTTTAGAAACCCTTTAACATGACCGCTTTCCTTGATTTAATCCATTTAGGCGGACTCGCTGTTATGGATCATGATAGCAGGAAAATATCAAATTCTGGAAAACGAATCTCATGGTTTATATGCTGTGCTAGTAAGTCATTTTCTTTATGATATTGGTAGCTAAAATTTATTTTATACAGAGGACTATCGCCGTGTTTGTAGATATAAGTGCCTATGTCAATTAATATATATTTGTTTTTGTAAGACCAGTGCTTTGTTATACCGATAAACGCTATTCAATCACCGGTTTATTCAGGTAGAGACAGAAAGAAATCAATATACAATAGGATTTAAAATGAAATGGTAGTTTTCTGTGAGGTAAAAATGTCATAAAACTTTTATTCCGTTCTTTATTCTAACTTAATGGATATGTTGAATCGGTTCATTCTACATTTATTGTATCTCTGCCAAATCCCATTGTTACACGCTCTTTTTTATTTTTCATCACATTAATTGAATGAGGGAATGTTTTGAAACAATCACTCCCTGGAATGTTTCACAAAAAGTAGTCATATCACTGGGCTGATTAAGATATTTTACTTCATTATTAATATTCACTCATTATTCTCAGAAACTGATCATCATCTGTTAAGGGAATATGTGAATGCACACCTTATTATCAGTCATTGATTCCATTATAAGCTGAGTGATTTTTTGGGTACTACATCTTCGTGGGAAACCACAGGCGGCGCAGGGAAAGGAACTGGCCCCTCTACCCTGACGTGTGAATTTCCACGCGCCGTGGGCTTAGTACTAGGTGAGCTCTACCCTAAGTAAATACCAACTTTTGGGTTGCATAGTGTGGTTATACTGCTTTATTTTGAATAAATCTCATTCTTATCGGCATACAATCATCATCTTCCTGTCCACATGACTTCATTCTACATTGGAAAGGATTGCAGTGGTAAAATTCTTTGGAAATGAATAGGCGACACCTCATTATCGTTTCATCTCTCGCGAACATTGGCACGTGACTCTTGGATTGGGATACGGTATCGATGGAGGAAATGCTTCGAATCAGGCAACGTTCCAGATCGCAACGAATTCTCTTAATCGGGACTGTCCCGGTGTCCACCCCGGGAAGATTTTTCAGACGGGTCTCGGAAATTCGTCAGTCCGAACATCGCCTTGGAATTTGCATTCTCGGTTCACCATGTGCTTCGCCGCCGCAGTGACGACTTTTGGGTGGGGAAGGTCTCTTCTCCTTTCTCCCCCACACCCGCCCCCAGATCTCTCTCTCTCACTCTCTTAACGAAGGGAAGGGGAGTGTGCCGGGACAATAAGATTAGCAATTCGGCCGAGGTAGGAGGGGGGTGGGGGAGACGACAACGGGGTGGAGTGCAGGGGCGTGGCGGTGGGTGTGCGAGGAATGGGAAAGGGGAGGTAGGGACGTCGGGTGGGGAGACGTAGGCCGCCGCCGCCGGCGCGAGGCGGAGGGAGACTATAATTGCGCCCGGTGATAGCGTCGTCACATTGCTCCGCTTTGCCGCGGAGCGAGCGGCGGAAATGCCATCGCTCTCTCTCTCTCTGGAGCAGCTGAAAACGGACGAACGCAACCTTGGCGCGTAATAAAAACACGAGTTTTCGCATAACGGGCCAAAAAAAGGGAGAGATTCGACCAATGGAGAATCCCATCCCACCCCGTGGGGAGTGGGTTAAATAGGATCGACACATCGGAATACATAATAATTGACCACCGCTCTCGTGTCGTCCTCCGGAGAATCTTGGAATTCCTTCCGGGGAAAAATTAAATGGCGAGTGTAAAAATTGGGTCATTAAATGCGTGCTAAAACTGCGTTGACCCTCTTTCGGGTTTCGCCGAAAAGTGGATGCATTTCTCTTGAGACGATCATTTCGGAGGAATGAATGATAGCAGGTATCTCTTTCGCCTGTTGGCCGTCCTGCCTTTCGGGCAAATGGGCAACTGGTAGGAAATAATGCCATAATAAGCAGGTGCATGAAAAAATAAGGTAGCTTGACGGATAGCCTCCTGAAATTGGTGATTTAAAAAAAAAGGAGGAATTTTAATTGTTTGAGTAAAACGTTTATTATTTTGCGTCTAATTTAAGGCGAAATTAGTCTGAAATATTTTTCAGGCGTGTATAATATCTTTTTCTATTTCCATCCCATTAGGAATTTTTTTTGTGGATGGTACCACTTTTTTCCTTTTTCCGTTCTTACTAACTAGAACTTGGTATCGGAGAAGAATGTCATGGCAAAACTATTGAGCGCAACATATTTTAGGAGAGTGTGCTCTTCTTTTCTTTTGAACGGGGGAGCATTTCTTTTCTTCTTAGGTGTCACGCAAGTAAAAGGTGGATTTTTTCCTTCCTTGAAAGGGATAAATTTTTCAAAGTTGTCCAAATGGCTCGTCGCTTCATGTCCTTGGGAAGAATGCTCGGGATGACGGCAAGGGTATGTCGCACGAGGCGGTAGTATGCGCGGCCACTATTGGCGCCACCGAATCGGTGTCCTCTCCCTTACTCTCGCTCTGACACTTTCTCCCTCCCTTTTCTCCGACGGAGGCAGACAGTTTGCATGGGAGCGGCACCATGCAGGAGGTTGTCCCATCCGATTGGTTGTAACCAAGAGCTGGATGCTCGATTGTGTTATCTCGTCGGTGGCTAAAGGTTTGGGCTATTCCGGGGATGGAGGGCGAGAAAGTCTTAATGTTCGGGGCGTGGTTGCCGAGGATGACTGGAGAGGTTGTAAAAACGAAGGGCAATGGGGACTGTGTGGTGGAGGGCGGGCCAAGTAGCCGCTCAGGCGAAACGTTTGCCCCTGTACACTGTCCCGACGCGAATTTTCTAAGGGTCCATGCTTTTATTTCCACGTTCAACACGAACGCCTTAGTGTCGCCAGACCAAAAAACCTCCCCACACCTCCTCCCCACCACCCTCTGTCTCTCTCCTCGTAGGCATGATTAATTCAAGCACGACAAATATTTCTTACGATTCTAAAACGTGTTTCGACAGGAAGGGATGACTTGGGAAGCACTTTATTTACCACCTACGTGCCTACGGTCTCTGATATCTAGTCTGCGATGGGAGTTTACCAATGCCCTTTGAGGACGTAACCGGGCAAAGTCAAGTTTATGCTAAAACCGTTTCCGGCTCGTTTTCAAGGGAAAACATTGATAAAGGCTCCTCTGCACTCGCCGTAAAAGGCGCGTAAAATACCTGACATCGGTATCAGTAATCTTTCGGTTTGACGAGGTAAAATAAAATTCTTTGTGACCTGTGTGATAACGCAAGCGGTAACATTATGTGCCAGAGGACGAGACTGAAGAGAAGGCGATTGACCGATTAAATCCTCGTAAAATTTCGATTAAAAGTCGTTTAATTTTCATTCCTTTCATTCCTTTAGGTATTGGTTACAGAGGTAAATTCGAATTGTGCGTTTTCCGTTTAATAGTCTAAATAAAAAATACATCGGCTCTGCTAATGTTAGGTGAAATACCTGGAAGAGGTTATACCTCAATAAATGTTCAGGCGTTAGAATAATGCTCGCTGAAATATAAATGAATTCAATCGTGCGAAATACCAAAACTAATTTCGACTCAGTTTTAGTCATCGTAAGCCGCGGAAATCTAGTATATTTTGTTAATCTCACCATTTATATAAATAAAAATGTAAATACTAGTTTGTTCAAAATCTCAGAAAGTTGTTGTATACTGATTGCTTATAAATCTGACATAACGTTCCATTCGAATACGCGCGTGTTTTTATATTATCAGTTTTTTCTCTCACAATAATAGTAGCAGCTGTTTGATACATTTATTTTCATGTAACGGGAGATTGAAGATCCTCTCAATAGATACCAGCATGGAAGTAATTGGCACAGGTGGGCTAATATCGTCCAGTGCAAATTGCTCGTACCGGACAGGGTACTTCTTGACAGCTGCTGTCACTAATTTTTTAAAAATTGAATTTACTTAGATGTTGTATTTTCATTTTGTTTTAATTATTTCGTGCAATACTGCGTTGGTATTGAGTTATGTCGTTTACCATGACGTTCGTTTACGGGTATAGTTTGTTTTTAAACAACCCAAAAAAAATCATAATTTTGATTTATTTCGTGTTACATTGCATTAAATTTGAGCTTTGTCGTTTACCATATCGTTCATTTCGTGAGTATATTTTGTTTTGATTTTGTTTGTTTTTATTTAATTTTTATTGTTTATTAATTAATCGGAGAAATATAAATTCCACACGGCTGGCATTCCACATGAAATTCCATCGATTACTCGGGGAAAATTCAAATATGAACTTGTATTACACAGCAGAAATCTACAACGAAGCTTTGGCAATAATTGAAGATTTGTGCTTATAAATCGGGAACAAAGTTCTCAATAAATTCGGAATGCCATCGCCCGAATCAATCTGCTGCACTGTTTGCTGTAGAATTGTGTCGTGAACAAAATTACAACACGGGTGAACCTTTACCGTATGTGCAATCAAATATTCCTAGGCTAACATTTGAGCGAAAGGGTATTTAAGAACACATAATGAAACACATATAAAAAAAAGGAAGCAATATGTGAAAACATTCGTATGGAGCATGGCACTATATGGATCAGAGACATGGACCATTGGAAAAAGAG
>WURS02434545.1:0-15497 GCA_011762765.2 Rhinocypha anisoptera | reverse complement strand
CTCTTGAACTGTCTGGAAAGCTGCAGCGTGCATTTAACTCATGTGTCAGATTCATCTTTAACTTGAAAATAACGGATTACATCACGGAATATTTCACCAAATTAAACTGGCTCTTTCTCAAAACCTCGTAGGGATATACACATTCTTTCCCTTCTCTATCAAATCTTAAAACACAAAACACCTGATTATCTTAAAGATGAATTCCATTTTTTTGACATGATACACAAGCTCAATTCCAGAGGTAGCCATAAACTAGTCATCCCTCACCACAGAACAACAGTGTAAAACAGATCTTTTACCGTAACAGCTTGCCGTCTTTGGAACCAATAACCGACAAATCTCAATGGTACAACCTCACTACATTCATTTAAACGTGACTTGCATAAATCACTTTTATCCCGGCAATCAAGACAAAACGCCCAGAACTATTGAAGCTCACTTGCTATTGCGGGTTAGTCTCGTGGCATTAGATCCTCTCAGATAACACCTGTGTAAACCACTATTCCATAAAAATAAACCTAGCATTATGATGGCAGGTACGAATGAGTTAGAATAGTCAACAGGAATACTCAGGCAGGATATAAGGACGAGTTTAAACAAATCATGGCTTTATTATTATTATAACATATTAGCAACTGTGACATGGGGTCAGCTGGAAGAGGAGACTCTTTAGTCTCAATCTCGCCCCGAAATAAAGACAATCTATCTATCTGATTTTCGTTGATAGAAAGTATGCGGCACTCAAGTAGGAAAACCAGTGGAGGATGAAGTTGGATTTTAGTGTCTAAAAACAAGAAGTGATGAATGTGTTAGAATTTGTTAGGCAAAATAATGGGGGGTTATTCTACGAGGGGATGCATTGATATCATCGATGTTCAAGCTTGGGATGAGTTTCGTTGGTAACGTCGGTAAATTTTCATTAGTTCGATTATATTGGAGGGGAGGAGATGGGGAAGGCGTTGGGGACCGACAAGAATTATTACTTCTCGTGGAACACCCAGTTATCAATTTCCTCGGGATATCAACATCTCGAAGAAATCCCACCCATGTGTGTTTTCTTCTCTTTTTCGTGTCCAGAGTGGCTCCCTCAGACGTTGTGTTTAGCGCCATTGTCTCGCCAACCCCAACCGTGTCTCGTGTAAAAAGAATCGGGAGGAAATTTTCATCCTGAATTATTTCCGATATTAACAGCCCACACGCTTTCGAAGATGCCGTCTTAAGTAAAAAAAACGACATTCCTCGTCCCTCCACGGCGGCGTTCCCGATCCCCTAGATAACAAGCAATTAAATCCCGCCACAAAAACTATAACGTTAATTGCGGCGGGTTGTGGATTGCTCCGGCCTTGATAAGGTGTAAAATCACTTTCAAGTTATTACCGATGGATATAACTTCCTCGTCAACCGTTCGAGCTTATCTCTAATCGTGTATTTTTTCAATCCAATCGCGTAGTTTCGAAAACAACACTTTTCCAGCCGTGAAATAAGACCATCACGCATTCCCGACATGTCCGAAATACCCACTTGGCTTTTTAATGTGTTTAGTATGTGTCATCTTGTTTATATTCCTCTTGGAATAATTGTTTTTATTTATTATTAAATAAGGAGCCTACATTAGGGCAAAGAAATGATGGTGAAATTTTGGAAATGGTTCAATCTAATTGAGGTAACTAAAGCGGGAAGCTTGGATATTTGTAATTAACGTAGGATAACCACTTTAAAAAATTGTTCGGTAATCCCATCTTCTCACAGACTCCATGAGAAGATTAGCTTTTTTATTGTCATTCATCCATGTTGACACGACATCCACTAACCTTGTTCCCTATATTCGTAAACCAAGGCTAATTGAGCTCAAAACCAGCCTGGAAGATTACTCGGATTCAAAGAGGGCCCTATAGTAATAGAGTTCGTTCTCTGTGATCACCTGCTTCAAGTTCCCCATTCAAATAGAAATCCCTCGCCTATAATTTTTTCGGTCTTTTTCTGTTCTATTCCTAATCCTTTTTAAGTCCTATTCCATTAATCATTTTTTTTACGAAAGGGGAAGAGAGAAAGTGATTGAAAATATAGGAGAGAGTAAAGTAGTTTGGAAGGAGGTTTAAGATGGCAAGCAAGAAACATTACTTTGCAAAGCGCTAAAAAATAATAAAATTATTCTTTTGTGCCCAGTATATCTATGGTAGTGCCCATCTTTTCTTTTGGGGTGGAGTTAGGGTCGACAATAGTGAGAGGAAATTCGACCGTGAAGCGTGAAAATTATCGGAACCCACCAGCTGCAAGACGCCTTTGGAGTCCCAACGCTCTTTCAGAAGGTGTTTAAAAATTTAATTCGTGTTCCCCTAACCCATAGTTAAATGAGGTTTTCCAAGTTTTTGAGTTTCCAAGGAGAGACGCTGCGGTATCGCCAGGACTCGATCCCAGAAAACAATTAGTTAGAGTTTCATTACAGCGTCGCTGCACGAAGTCGAGGCGCGGAGCACGCTCTTAATGATTGTATTTAAAGACTCGGTCGTCGGGTTAATACGATGGCGAAAGCAATTAAATCGAAGCTGCAGCGAAGGGATCCGATGATTCCTTCTTTTTTTTTGTCCCCGCCGGAACTGATCGCCTCCTCATCTAAATTGGAATATTTTTTCTTCTTTCCCACCACCTCCCTCCACTGCTGCCAAGACGGTTCGTCGCCTACCCCTCGTGAGAGTGGAGCGGTGCGATGTGCTTCCACATGAATGAATTAAGCGCTCCCATTTACTCGAATGGCGATCGCTTCTGTTGAATGCGTCGTCTGCACTCGTCATATTTTTATGCGCGCGCACGCGTAAAAACGTTTGTACGGATGAGCGCGCTTCACACGGCATTGTTGGTCCCGGCGGTTTAAGCCGCTTAAGCATGCGAGGGAATCGACCATCCTTCTACTTCGTAGTCCATTATTACTGTATATTTTGACGGTATGTAAAATTTAGTTTTTCCCCGGTAAATCCATTTGAACTATTACGTCTATTAATACTTCCAGCGTGTGGCCTCAATTCTAGTAAACGCTGTAAGGCTCTTCAGAGCGGGAGGAAATCTTTAAAAGGACGGAAATGGAATGGTAGAAGGATGATGAAGTTCGTAAGAGCCTCCAAAGCTTTTTCGACTTGTAGGTAGTTCCAATTATAGCACATATCCACCAATCCAATTTTAGCCGTACCGTACTCCTGCCAGTAGTGATAATTTGTCGCTTTTGTGGCCAGATCTAACGACTTTTGAACTGGTTTACCACATCTGTAACACTGTGTTCCATTACTGTCGGCCAGTCCCGAGACTGCCGCACATTTTTGCGAGTATTTCAATTGACTTGTGAGTATTTTTGACCCCACTAGGTGCTCTTTAGCCTTTAACTAATGACCTGGGTTCGCGTTCCGGTGTCGACTCTGGGCACTTCGAGCTGAACACACATGCTGGTTGATTTTCTGGGCTCCATATACTCTTGGAAAACCACAAGCGTCACAGGGAAAGGGAAATGCTCCTCTAACCTTATGTGTCAATTATCGCGTGAAGTCTGGTTTAATACTAGTTGGGAACTTAGGAAATTGTAATACTGTGATGAGGGTGAGTGCTTCGGAGGTGGTCCGGTTGGCTTTTCAGTGATTTTCAGGCAACCAGTTCATGCTTGTCGCTTTTCTCTCTCACCACGCCTTGTGACCAAGGGAGAGGTCGATGATCGAGGGATACCAAAATTTTATCCAAGCGTTTGGGGGACTGGTTAATGAATGAATTAAAACAAATTATTTACATTATTTCTATCGAATATTTTGCATTATTCTTTAATTATTTGTGAATTACTAATTGTAATTGGGAGAGAAGGAGTGAAGTGGAAGAAGGTGATACCCAGTCTCAATCTCTCTCCAATAAATATTCTGCTAATGCTTGCATTCTTGTTGTAAGCGGGTACATAAGATTATGTTGGTGTTAGGCTATTCGGGTTCTCCACCGGGTCACTCTCTGCATTTCTGCCAATTATGATGAGAGTGACCCGGTGGAGAACCCGAATAGCCTCCACCAACGCAATACGCCGGGAAAACGTCCGTTCTTTCTTTATAAGATTATGGTTTAATAAAAGGTATTCTTATATCCATTAAAATGTATTCTCGCGTTCAATTTCTTTCGATACTGATGATCAATATGGGTCCTTATAATGGTTTCCTTTATGAATTATGTAGTGAGGAATATCTATACTTAAATTCAATTTTTCCTCTTACATTCTCAAGAAGAACAAAATAGATAGGCATCGTCGCAGCTATGAGGATGGTAATTAGGAAAGGTAGTGAGCTCCGTTGTTTCTTGATCACGTCTTAAATATTCCTTAATTTGTTGACATTGTTCCCGCTTGAACGGAAAATAAATTAACCAACGTTTAAAAAATGTTTTGTCACTTTTTATATCTCTCCTCAAATCAATATTACAGTCCACGACCGGTTTCGACGATTATCTTAATTCAATGGATTATGATGATAGTCGCCCAAACCGGTCGTGTGCTGTAAATGTTTTATGGAAGAAAATACAAAGTATTAAAACCAACATAATTTTTATCATGGAATTCCACCAAGTGACGGCCTGTTCAGTGTGTTTTAGTCAAAATAAGTTTTACATGCGTGTGTCTGGATGCACGTCCCAAATTATGTAAAAAATTACTATAATTGTTTCCGCATGATTGTCATATTAAGGAAACACTAAATGTTTTTCCATAAAGTAATTATTGTTTGCGTAGTAAATAATAATAATATGTTTTCACGTGGCAACGCATGTTTGACGCGGCTACATTCCCTGCCACGCCCCCTGGGCCGAAGGGTATTTCATGTTCCTTTCCTCTTCCGGCCTTGCTTATTTCTCTTGCCGTCAGTGGACATATAATGACTGCGGATGTATTCTGTCTCCGTATTCGTCTCGCAGTGATGGTCTCGTTTACGGTATTCTCCTCCGGTGGTAGTTTTTTTTTGCGGCCTCTCCACGAGGGTGGCAGACGTGATTAATGCGCCGCTCCATTTATTTATTACGACCCCTTTCGTTCGATCACGCCATCTCATTTCGACCGAATCTCTCCACTTTCTTATTTTCACCGCGTCGGATTATTCCAGTAAAATGCGACGGCGGGCATAAAAATCGGATTTACCGCTCTGGCATAATGGCTCTCTCCTCGGGGAAGCTCTTAAAAAGAAGCCGTAGCTGTCACACCAGATTGACGGGAGAGGAAAGCGGAAGTGGAGTTGAGAACTTGGGTTGGTGCTAATCCTCTCGATGGATTCTTCTTCCACTGACGCCAATTTTATAGCTCTTTCCCTCCGGACTCCTAGTCTTAATTGGATGTTGAATCGAATTCGACATTTCTTAGATGATGTTCCCGTAGCTTCTGAAACATTTATTCTGGGTCCCTCTGGTTTCTATTGCGAGACTAAGGATTTATTTTGAATAAATTTGATTTATTATTTGACTCGATTCCAAATTCCCTCTAGTGGATTCCAAATACCTGGCAGTGCTGCCCAAGTCCTCCTTCGCTGGAATTCACTGAGTAATAAAAGTCGTCTCCGAGTGTAAAGACGTAAGAAGTTACGGATCTTGTACGGTGAGAACAATCCTTGTTCGAAACGAGAATTTTGGTCACGGGATGCAGTTTCTAATCGTACTTTCTCCGCCGTAACGTACGCCGTAACGTACGCCGTAACTGTATCTCTCTTTACTCCTTTTCGACTTGGAGCTGAATTTGAAAATTTTCTCGCAGTTAAATGGTATTTATTGAGGAAATTTCGATCCGTAAATGTTCTCCTTCTCTGCTTTAATTTATGGGATCCACTCCGTGGTCATTTGAGAAAGAAAAAAAACTCACTTCTCTCCCAACTTGGGATCTGACCTCGCAATAGACCGGTATTAGGAAGATACTATCGTAAAAAAACGTCAGACCACACGCACGGGGCCACCTCCTCCTTTTTCCCCTTATCATCCAAGATGTCCGCGCGCTAAATGCGCTTAATCACCAACCCTGTTTTGTGTCCGACGTCTGGGCGTATTACAAGCTCTTGGCCCTTAAGATGATGCCTCCTTTATGATCACCGCAGCATTCGCATCTGCTTTTGTGCTTTTTTTAAATTTTGTTTCGGGAATGTTTCACCGCCACAGATATATTGTGATCGCTCTTTATTCTCTCTCACCAGAGTTCTATCTAGTGCTTGAATGAGGCAGGTAATATCCCCTTAGTCCCAAGGCGTTTCCCATGGAGAACTCCTCCATCCTCCTCTTCCCTAGAGACGCAACCTCAACCTTTGTCGTCTTTTTTTCTTTATTATCTCTTCCCATAGGTTTTTTTTTAAAGTACAAGCACTTGAACCTATTCATTCCTGCGTTCAATTTACGTCAGGTGCCGCACGATTTTTCGGGGTGAAACAAAAAAGCGACGATATTTGGGCGTTCAGTGTGCATCTCGCTTCCTCTTGAAGATTTTGGAATTGAAAATGGCGATCCGTGACTCTTCCCGTTGTGAAATTGAACGAATTCGTGTGTGGTTCATCGTCGTTGAAGCTGCAAAAACGGCTGCTGATGCTCATTGAAGTCCAGAGAAGTTTATTCGTTAGGCCTCCTTTCCTCGAGGAAATTAGTGATCGACGAAGCACCTCCCCAGGAATATCGAGATTCGTGTATGAAAGATCAATCCCCTAGCTATTTCCACGCATATGGTAGTTCATCGGGTGTTTTCCCCTTCCAATATTCACGATTATTTAATTTAGCTCACGACAATTACTGGTCTTTGAAGGTGTTCCTTAAAAGTGTACGTTACAGGTGTACGTAACGCAATAGGTGTGTGTTTGACATTTGAATTTCCAACTTTAATTATTTACAAAGACTCCGAAGATTTTTTCCAAGGTAATGGAATAAAATTTATTATTAGTACTAATCCTTGTCGGTAGCAAATGTACAGTTAGATATTGTAAAATTAAGAATTTGCTTAGTAACCTGAGAAAGTCTTACGCACTTTCATGAGAACCATCTTTATTTAATTAAGGATTAGTCACGTTTTGCGTTATAATACATTTTCAATTACATCTGATTGTAAAAAATTAGGAGTTTCGCATTTCAAACTATGATCTATTAAAAGATGTAAGTTGACTTTGTAACTTATTAACCCTATATGACTTTGTAACTTATTTCTTGAATGAACCTCATTTTCGGAATTAAATGTCATCTACAGGCCTACCTTTGGCTTTTAGAACGGTAATGAATAAAACTGATAAATACCGATTATTTAATTTTGTGCAGACTTGTCTTATAAATGAGTTAGTCTCCTTCACGCGTTCCCAATTTGGATATAATGTTCGTCCTGAAACGCTTTACCTAATAGGGCTTAGCGTATGGTCACATCACGACCCTGTAACCTACTCGTTTAAGTCATACAAATGAAAGTTAATTTCTTAAAAGTCGAAATTATTCCTCAAACACACTTATTCAGGACCGAGAGATGAAAATTACGAGATTTGCTCCTTAGGGGACTAAACTTTCCTTTTAAAGATGTGTTATCACTTTTTTCCTTTATAAACTAGTACTCTCCTGCTGCATTTTATTCGAATATTTTGATTCGAATTAGTCCTGTCAGTGTGGCGGGAATGTAGTTTCTCGTCAAGGCTGCTGCTCGTCGAAGCATTCTGCCACATGCCTATCCCTTCATAACTTCCTAGTTTTTAAACGCAACAATTTCCAATATCCCTTTCTCATAATCAATCCTCGGCCTGTCTCTAGGGTTCTTCCCTCTCAGGATCCATTCCATTAAAGTTTTCACTGAACTGTCATGACTCACATGTGTCACACATGTAGTAGTTTCCCTCTTTTCCTCGTATACAAGAGTAACTCATTAGCTTCTCTTTCTTCGGCGGGTCTTTGAAGTGCTTATTAATTAAATTCAGTAGTTTCAGGTCTCACTTGGTGGAGTTTATCCGTCATTAAATGATAGAAAAACTTGGATTCCACACAAACAAAAAATTGTGTGGAATACAAAAGTTTTCCTTTTATTTCATGCGTATCCATTGGTGATCTCTTTTATCCATTCGATTTTTAAAATTCCTTTTTCCACCAAGAAATGTCCTTTGCTTCCAATCTCCGTTTCACCGAGGGCGACGTGTTCATGTCTCACATCCATATAAGTTTCTCCTCCACATGTAGCGTCCTAATGTGAACCCCAACCTTATTTACAGGCTGGTATTATTTTTTGACTCACTTTTGTTCCTCATTTTCCCACCACAGCTGTAGGTCAGTTGCGGTGGCACAGCATAACAATTTGTAACAAGAACAAGAACACTCAAAGTAAATGTAAATCCACCGAGCCGGGATTCGAACCCGGAACCTCCGTATTGGCAGACGAAGACATAATCCCGCCGTCACGGAAGCCGGCGATGAGCGAGTATTAAAAAAAAATTCCAAGGCGTCGAACTTGACGCCTCACCCTCGCCCCTTCCCCCCCAAATAGTAATTTTGACGTTTGTTGACTTTCCGCGCCACCTGCGAATTTTAGATAAACACAGTGTCCTCGGTTACTCGTCCCTGAAATCGGCGCCGTGATCCGACGCGCGTGCCGTCCTCCCTCTCATCCTCACGTCCCATTCCCGCCCCCCACCCTCCGGGGATCTCGCTTTCCTTCCGTGTCTTGTAATCCGAATATAATGCTCGGTTTCCCTCGTCCGAGAGTTCGCCAAGGCTCGTGCTTTGCCGAGTCGATTGCTTCCCCCCGGCCACTGCCTCCCCTCCCCGGTGTGAGGCGCCGAGATATATTTCCTCAAGGAAGAGAGAGAGAGGGGGAGGGAGGATGAAAAAGAATGAGAATCATTGTGTGAGCGCCCTTGCCTTTTCCCATTTCCTGTTAATAACTCTGCGCGTGCCTTTCAGCCAATCCCAGAACTTTCCGTTTCCTCTCTCCCTCATTCTCAGAGACCGAGGCGTCCTCAGATCCGAGAGGGAATGAAGGCGATTTCTTTTCACCGCGGGAATCGATTCTTCTTCGGCGCGACAGGACTTAGCGTATACGCCGTCCATTGTCATTTCCCATCCCACCACCACCCCTTTTCACCGTGCTCCCACTTAATTAATTCTTTCTTCGGATCAAGCCTACGAAACTCTCGAAACATTATTAAATTCTTCCCGTCGTTGCAATGACCCTCATTTATTAATAATGTGGTGGGCCTGTTAAAATTGTTATAATGCTTTGGTTCGCTTCCACAGTCAGCCGTTTCCGAGATTTTTATTTGAAACATTACTAGCCTTGATTCTGGATTTCTCTCCTTGCGGCACATATACATAGAATAGGATTACCTACCTGAACCGAAAAGCGATTTCGTGACCCTAGGTACCTGGAGAAAAGATACGCGGAAATTATTAAAAATAACTGAAGGGTTTACGGTTGCTTAGTATTTCATTTGAAACCACTTGTTTTCGAAAATGAATTGTCGTAATGTCAATGAGTTTTTTTTTAATCATTACGATTCTTCTTTTTTGAAATAATCGCTTATTAAACATTTTTTGAAAAATTATTTATGCGTACTTCATACTAAAAACATTATCACAAGTAAGCACAGCCGGCCGGGTTGGCCTTGGGGTAGCGTGCTCGTCGGCTAACCCAAGGGCCGCGGGTTCGAGTCCCCTCCAGGTTATGGATATTGCGTTTCTCCAATAGGGTTAATTCTATGAATTGAAGAGGTGCGAAATAGCCATAGCCGTTGAACAACCCTATAAACAAAAAATACTACTACTACAAGCAAGCACTACTCGAAAAGAGTGCTGGTGGCCACTATCGATTCCGTATCTACATCTACATAATACCCTGCAAGCCGCCACAAGGGCGTGTGGCAAGGGGTGAGCCACCACCATACATTCACATGCACATGATACAGTATCGAGTGGTCGCGGAAAAGAAGATTGTATTTTATCGGACGCTTCGATTCAAGTATTATCGATTGGCGATTCGAGTCGATCTTATTCGATCGACGATTTGATCCGAGGCAATTTCTCGAGTAAAGAAAAGTGAGTGCGGAAATAAGACGTCATTTCGGAGTCCTACTGATCGATCTGAGCGTCTCCGCAATCTTTCCAGTGCGATATACGAGTATGGATCGATTCTCCGGCCTGGAATTTATCAACCGACCAGGATAGACGGTAGGACACCTCGCCTTTCCCTTTTCGGAATCGGCTTCCCCCAGATCCTCCCTCCCCTACTCACTTTCCGCCCCATTTCCCCAAATCGCGTGTCCGTACGGGTGTCTTTTTCTTGTGAGGAGACCGAGAGAGAGGGAGAGACGGGATTGAGCGGGAGAGAAAGAGAGAGAGAGAGGGGGGGGGAGGCGCTGAGATATTGTTTGCCCTCTTATTCACTCTCGCTCCTCGCCACTCGACAAATTCAATAGAAAAAAATGAAGGGGACCACGCGTCCCCCTCTTTCTCCCCCCCCCCCTCCTTCTCCTGTCTTCTTCAATCCTCCCTCCCCTCTCGTATTTTTCTTTTCGGAGGTCGTCGTCGGAGGGAGGCGGGAGAGAGCGCAGTTCATGTCTCCCTCCCCCCTTCCAGGGACGGAAGGGCGGTTAAGGTGACCCATCCCCACCTTTCTCTCTCGCTACCCTCCCCTCCTCCCACCGCCGTGTGCCCTGGGTGCCGGCGAGTCGTCACCCTTAAACTTTGAGTCATTACTTCTCATTTTCTGGAAAGAGCATTCGGCACATCGGAGGGGTTTTCTTTCTTGTTTTACTAGCGTCTCTCTGTGAACTCTCTCTCCTCGGCAGCGTGTGAATCCTACCCTCCTTCCCCCCTCTCTCTCTCTCCCTCTTTCTCTCCCTCTATCCGTTTCCCTTTCCTTCGGTGGTCTTTTGCTTTGTATTTTCCTTCTCCGGGCTCTACCGTTTCTTCCTCTTCTTTACCCCCCTCCCCCCCTCTCTGGATGTCACTTGTTTGGAGGACGTGTGAGGGTAATTGATTAGTTCGCCGATTTTCACTCTAACGCGGGATAGGTGAAACGAAGAATAGCCTTACTTCAAAACGTGGTCAGTGAAACGAAAGAGAAAGTGCTACAATGATAAAGAAAATTCAACGTTGTTAGCGGGTATATTATATGTGGCGGAAGGGATTAACCATTTAAGTGCCATGGCCATGCTTTAGAGTAAATTGAGTTCAAAGTTTTGACTGGACTTTTCCTTACTTCCGTGTAGAACTACATGTTTTGAGTGGGAAATACATGTTTTACATTATGATTTTGATAACAAAAATTTGATTTACCTTAATCCAAACTGTCTATAGCCGAAAGAATTAATATAACGTCAATTAAATGCGTCACACCCATAACCATAGTCTTCTTTAAGCCACTAAATTCCGTATTTCCATTTTACAGTGATCATTATTCCAACGAATCCCTAAAGAATTCAATTCTCTTATCGCTCAGTTTCCCTCCTTGAATCTATACTTCCCGCGAACCGTTTTCCAATCCTTCCTTAATCGTTACCTCCACAGATTAAAGAGCGAATCCCCTCAGTACACTCCCTTGATTTTACATAATCCTCCATGTTAATGGTTAATATTCCTTTATGTATTATTTCTATTGAATAATTTTTGTGTAATATTTATTATTTTTTGTGTATTATTGTTACTGTTTATTTACTGTATTTTTACAGCCATTGTAAGATGCCATTGTTCTGTTTTTGGCTGTTTCTAAATATATATAAATAAATAAATGGTTTCTCCCCTAATATATTGAAAATCATAATTTCTTATCAAACGGTGATTAAAACTGTGTACAAATAATAACTAAACGCATATTTGCAATGCAATTCACAATTTATTCTTAAGTGGTACCACCTCTAGGATTAAACAGTTTTTTAAAAAATCTCATATGAATGCGGTGGTCTGGATTTACTTTGAAACCAACCATTTTGAACGCAGTGATGCAACATCTAAAAAATGAAGTCAATAGAGGAAAGTATTGTGCGTATAAAGAAAAGTAAATAAATAAAGTAAATTATAGTAAAGAAGCTAAATAAAGTAGATAAAGCATATAAGAGACTAGGAAAACACCATATTTTCCCAATTTAAATAGGCGCTTAAATGGTTATTCAACCCACCCCATGAACACTTTAATGGTTTCTCCCCCCTTAAATGTCACTTCAATGGTTACGCACAGTAAAATGCTTTGCAAAATATACCTAAAAAAGTTTACATGTGTGTATGAAAATTAAATTTTACACACAAAAATCTATAGCCCTTCATTAATAACTCAGTTTCGTCAAAAATGTCACTTAAATGGTTTTTCCCCTCCGCCACAGATATCAGATTGTGTTTTCAAAAAAGGTATTCTTACATTCCTCAAAAGGTATTCTTGCTCTCAATTGCTTTCGATACTGATGATAAATATTAGTCCAATGGTGTCCTTTGTGTATGACGTAGTGTGGCCCAGGTAGATTTAAATTCAATTCCTCCTCTTAGATTCCCAAGTAGAACGAAATACGTAGATATGGTCACAGTCACGAAGATGGTGATTAGGAAAGGCAGCGCGGGTTCGCAGTTTATTCATCAATGGTCTTAAATCGACACCCTCGTTTGTTGACGTTGCTCCCGCAGGAACGGAGCAATAATCAGCCAACGTAAAAAAAATGCTGGTGTTGACACTTTTTATATCTCTCCACAAAACAATATTACATTTTCACGATCGGTTTCTACGATTATTGCACCACTAGATTATGATGATACCCTTCCAAACCGGTCGTATGCTGTAAATTTTTTTGTGGAAGAAAATATAAAGTATTAAAGCCTACATAATTTTTGATAATGGAATCCAAAGTGACGACCTCCTCAATGCATTATACAAGTTGTGACAAGTTGATGCGTAGTAAGTTGATCGTTGGCGTAGTAAAACCTATGCCTGTGTGCACGTCCCAAATTAACTAAAAATGACTTCAGCACGCTTGTCATATTAAGGATATACAAGCTTGTATAAGGATGTGCAAGCCATTCAGCATGCTTGTATGTGTACATTATGGGGATTGAAAATACGCACCTACTCTTTATACCGGAAAACAGAAAAGAAATCACGATAGTCTTAGTTTGGCGAAGGGATGAAACTAGAACTGCCGTAGCGGTGCTCTTTCTCCCTCTTGACTGCTTGGCTGCGAGGAGTGGGGTCGAGACGGGGAAACAGCTGACGGACGAGACAGCGGCAGCGACACAAACTCTAACAGTTTGTAGGGCGGGTTGTTTGATTTACAAAATAATGGCAGAGAAAGAGGAAAAAAATGCACATCCCCTGAAAAGTTAGTTCTCATTGGAGTCGGTAGTGTTCTTGCGTCAATTACAGCAGGCGTAAAACTTATATTAAAAAATAAATTTAAAAAACCACGTTTTTAAAAGGATTAAAATATATTAATTAATTCCTATCTTCGTGCAGATTTTTAACCACATGCAGATTTATAACGCCACACAGATCGTCTTGAAAATTTGTGAATGTGAATTTTAATAGCTTTGAAAATACTTTTAGGATTTAAAACGAAAAATGAAGGGGTGCAAGCAATCGATAATGGTAGGGAGTTGATATCTTTGAGAAAAATCACAGCGGTTCGTATCATTTGCAGTATAAGTGACTTACGTGAACTATTCATGCATCAATTACCTAAAGAAGTATGGAAGTTAGTTTTAAATCGGTTTCCAAATTCGAACGGAACAGACAAAAAAAACAATCAAACACGACCAGACAGACAAGAAAGCGAGTTAATAAAAACGTGGTTAAATGAGAGAGGCTTTATAGCATCGCACGCAGGCGGTTTGCGCCGAGTCCGATTGGCGATGAGATTATCGCGAACCTCACGCTCAGTTATCGCTAAGAGACAGTTAAAAGGGTAGACGACAGGAGCGAGGGAAAGGGGGACCCCCCCCCCCCTCACTGTGGTTTCTGCGTCGAGTGCATCGTTGGTGAAAGGGGCTTCTCCTCCCTCTCCCCCCCTCCACCCATCCACACCCCCCCCTTCCATTCCACCCACCCCCCCTACCCCTCCACCCACCTCCCTCCCCTCTGAACCCTCCTCTTTAGTCCTCCGCGCCGACAATAATAGTGGAGAGGGGAAGGATGCATTTCGAGGCACTTGTGAAGCTCCAAAATCTCCAAATCTCCATCTAAAATTGAAATTGACTATGGTCCATCCACAGTGATCAACCCGAAGGTTGGTATGTTAAGTGAGGGTAGGGCTCACCAAGTACTAAGCCCACGGCGCGGCGTGTGTGGAAATTCACACTTCAGGGTATAGGGGCCAGTTCATTTCCCTGTGCCGCCTGTGGTTTCCCACTGGAAGATGTTGTACCCGAAAAATCACTCGGCTTGTGTTTAGCTGGCGGTGTCCGGAGTGTCGTCACCCGGTCTCGAACCCGCAGTAGTACACGAAAACTGGTTGGTATTATTGTTTGGCACAAAAAGTTGCTATTTAGGGGACAGTTGTTAGTGTTATTCTTTCCTTCTGTTATAGAACGTTTCTTCTACACCCGAGCACCTGAAAATGTATCGTATGTTCGACGGGAAGTAATGCAAATAAAGCGTGCCAACCGCATGGACGGCGCTCGCTTGAAAGAGTGGGAGAAGGAAATCGTTGGGCGAAGCCATAGAGTAAATAGCACTCTTCCTTCCCCCGTGGCAACACTGACTGGAAGAGAGAAAAACTATTTACGGGCATCTCTCGAGACATTTACTGCATTCGGTTCGGCGAATACCGCAGAGGAATGAATCGGGAAAGGGGAGAAGAAAGGAAGGAAGGACCACAGCAAATGTGGCAAGCATGCGTCGCAAGACCCGTGCGGGATTACGAATGGACGGCGTCTCGACGGACACAAGAGAGGGGATAGTTTGCACGATACCTTTGCGACACAATGGTCACCGGGATGTTAAAACACTTTTGTCGGTGAGCACTCTGGAGAAATTTTAATCGTGGGCCGTCGAAAATTCCATTCCCTCGCGGTGGACCAACCGGTGAGAGTCGAGGGGGAAGAGGGAATCATTAATGAATGAACTGGCTGGATAAATCACTTTGTGAATATGACTGCGTGTCGGGACGAGGGGGGGGGGGGGACTCCACCCTGTTGTCCACATCGGTTTCATTCAGTCTCTCCGCTTGTCGCTTTCTTCTTTTTTTCGTGGACGAGGGGGAATGCAACACAAACGGCGCCGCCGCCCCGAATGGATGGATGGCGAGTCCGCACGCTTTTTTTCTCCCCCCTGCTTGCATTGGGCACAATGCCCGAGGCTGGGCGGACAGGAGAGGGGGCGGGAGGGATCGGACGGAGCCAAGGCGACGTGCTGTGGCTCACCGGGAGAGGGGGAGAGAAGGGAGGAGGACAAAACGGGGTGTGCCCCACCCCACCTATCACTCACCTTTCCTTTGTTCTCCGTATCTATCCCGCCCCCCCCCCCCCCCCCCCCCCCCCCCCCCCCCCCCCCCCCGCCCCCCCCACCCCCCCCCCCCCTCCCCCGC
>WURS02434526.1:0-15498 GCA_011762765.2 Rhinocypha anisoptera | reverse complement strand
TTTCTGATCTCATCGTTGAAATGATCCTCCTGAAATCTGCCTAAAAGATTTAACCTGTACTTCAACTTTCGCTCAGCTAGTGTTTCCCAAGCTAACTTTTCCAATAAGCTTGTAACACTGCTGCATTGGTCATAACAGCCTTTCACAAATCTAGCTGCTCTATGCTGCTAGATTTGTGGATCAGTCCGGGGTAGTAGCGTGATTCTTTTGAGATCACGTTGGTTTATTCCAAATTAATCTTATGGCCAGGCTCCGACCAAGCATGTTCTGCCATGGCTGAAAGGTGGAACTGTTTGTTTCTCATGGCTCTCTGGTATTCTTGGAGGCAGCACTTGACAGATCAATGTGTGGAAATGGATTTTTAAAAAATCCAGCCAATCAGAGAGCAGCAACTCCTTCAAGCAGCCTGTATAAGGATGGCCAAAATAACAGCATCATCACTTTGACCTGAAGAAGCCAGGTGTAATTCTGGCGAAACTGTTGTCACCAAAAACAACAAACTCGGTGAAATACCCAGAAGAATGCAGGCTTCGCGATATTAGTTACCGGTGTTTTTTTCAAGAGTCTTCTGTATAAGATCTTAGTTAATATTAATTATAGAATTTTGTTTAAAGTTGCATATGCACAGTGAATCACATGAAATTCATTTTATTGATTTTTATTTGTGGATTTTGAGATAAAAATTTCTTTCCCAAAGCCACTGCATGTAAACGACCTTGTCCAAGGACACATGCTGTGAGAGGGACTGCTAATGGGACCAAGAGAGGAGCTTACTTCTGTCCCTTTGCCAATAAAAGGTCTGGTGCACCACTGAGTAGGGTCTGGGAGGGAAAATTTTTATTTCTCGGAACTTATTTTCTTCAACCTGATTTTACTTCCCTTTCATTAAATTGCTGTTTCGTTTCATAAAAAGTAAAATATTTCTGCAGGGGACAAAACAGCTGATGTTAAATCATTGCATCAAATTTACTTAGTTTCAAATAGTAACTCCATAGGAATCCTTAAAGGACCAGCTGTTAATGCACCTTAACAGGTATAAAATCAAATTTTTTAATAAAATAGGTATTAGTAATATCAAGACTCTACTGTAATAGAATACGTAATTATACGAAGCATGTTTGTGCTAGTTGGTTCCAATGTGTGTGTGCTGATACCTTAATGATAGAACGTTCGCTTGAAGATTTGTATACTGTAGAAGTTGATTTTACCAGGTGACAAAGAGATTCTTTGGTGGGTTATATCTACAGATGACACTAGGCTTCATAATTTTGAGAGTTAGTGGCAAAGCTCTTGTGATTTTGTCGCCGGCTTAACTAGCAACATACACTAGATGTAAACTGGCTGCTTTATCCTAGAGTTCTACGCAAACAGTTTTGCATGTTGGCTAATTTGGGTGGACTAAACAATTAGGATACTTTTCAATACGATTTAATCAAGAGGTATCAATCAAGAAATATCGAAGGCATCAATCAAGCATAATTAATTGCTTGGCAACAAGAGTTTTTGAAGAGTAATGTAGCCCTGCAATTTATGAATGCAAACACAGACAATGTACACTTAACTTTCCGATTCAGGCATTACTGCAACCGTCACTGACCATTCTTCATAAAGAACCCTCATTCTGTATCTTTGGCTTTACCTTAGCATTCTGAAAGTGCATGTTTTATCCTCCCTCATTCTCAGTCCTGGTGGTGCATACTCTCTGGGGATACATTTATATCCTCATTTTATTTGCTGGGAAACCATATTTTTATATTAGTTTGTCTTTTGTCACTTGTTGATAGTTTTTTTTCAATACAATCTTGCTTAGGGTTAATATATCGATTCCATTTGAAACATTAAACTGGTTTTGCATTATAATTATGTGTGCAATTCATAAACGTGTACATGTACAATTAATTTAGGCCGTGCAAATCGAAAGTTACAATTTTTCCCAAAGGAAAATCAAGTAGAAAGACTTTAATCCTTGGCTCTTTGATCTTGGCTGCTGCACAAGTGGTATACCCACAAGTGGAATACACCCATTCAAATATAGTTATAAGGAACATAAAGTGAGAGTACTTGTTTTCGGTACTATGAGCTCCAGTAATTAAAAGAGTTGAAACATCTCTCCCTCGTTCTTATCTTGATGGAAGTGTACAGTCGTCTTCTAATTGTTCCATCGTACGTCCTCAGACTCCAGAACGAGAACATGATGAACACAATGAACATGAAGCGGGAGAGCAAGGTGTACAGTTACAAGGATCAATTGGAGGAATTGCAGCTCAGGAGAGAGCTGGAGGAGAAGAAGAGGAAGCAAGGGAAGGGTAAGGCGGAGCCCGAGCTGAACCCCAAGCAGAAGGAGGCTAAACGGTTGCAGCTCGAGAAGGAGACTGCTATTCGTGCAAAACTCAGAGAGGTATGTGGATGTGTGATTTTTGATGGAACATTTTTGCATTCTAGATTGCTGTGCGTAACACTTATTGTGTGGTGTGGATGAGTTATCATGAAATCAATGTATTTTTTTTTAATTTGAAGATATTTCTGTGTTCCAGTTATAGGTTATTTAGAATGTACTTTGTTCTTAGAATACTGTCACCTCTTCTTCATCTTTCTCTCTTGCAAGTTGACATTTATATAGCTGATGGTAAATGATATTTATCAATTTTAAATTAAAACTTTCTTCCCTGAGTCATATTCTTTGTTGATTTTATTGTTTATGCTCATTGACTAGGGATAATATTGTCTGGTGTGGTGTGTAGTGTACCCATAATCCTTTATTGGGTTCATAGTTAATATAATTATTTTTGATTTTCAAAATTATGTATAATCATGCTTTATATTGCTGTTTTTTTATGTTTTCACTTATAATTCTTTGTGTTTACATGATGATTTCATCAACCCATTAAAACTGTGTCTAATATGTTTTATGTTCTGAAATGCTTAAAATGTGACATTCATTCCTTCTCAGCTCAACCAAAAGATTGAGGTCGTGGTTTCCATGATAAATGCTGCTGCAGATGGTAATGGGGAGGCACTCTCCGTCCACTTCAAAGAGATCCTGTTCTCAATCTTGAGGAATCTTCAGTCTCCTCTTGCCGCTCCATGTTTTTCAAAACTGTTTGTTGATTTGAGGAGATGCTGCTACAGTGGAAGATATGAAGTTTTAGGTAAGTGTTCCTTGTTTTGAATTTTATATTTTCTTTCTTTGTTAACCGTTTTGAGTGCCACCGATTTTTTTGTGGGTATTCTCAGAATTGCCCTGGGAATATTGGGATTTCTGTATGTCTTTATTTTTAAAAATCTTATTTTATTTTGACTAATTCTTCATTATTTCTTCTGCTTTTGTAAAGGGATAACTCTCTTCTTTATGTGTTTTGAATAAGCATTTGTTGTTATTTCCAGACCAACACAGTTGTTTTAGTTTAACCTTCTGACTTCCATGCAATGCTATATCACTTGCACTGAATATATATCCAAGTAGTACCTCTCTGTTATTTTTATAACATCTGAATGTATGCATGTTTCTGTTTGCATTTGTATTTCAGCTATGTATGTGAAGGGAATCTATTCTGAACATTGTAAATGACCTCACTCACCAGAGATTACCACTTTTGTTTGTTTATGTTTTCATTCCACCCTTGGATGGGATGGATACATTTTCTCACAAGTGGAACTTTCATCGATTCAACTATTTTTTCCTCAATATACTATTGCAAATCTTTTCAGTTATTTAAATTTGTAGGTTAAAGCACACATATGGGGAGGATATCCACAAAGTACTTCTATTTTAAATATTGCTGTAACAATTCTTCAGTCATGGTACTGAATGTGCATGGTGAGAGATGACACACCACTTATTTTTATCATCCACAGATTGATGTCATTTCTTGATGTGCATATGCTTTGTTGGTACATGCATGAATAATAAAACTAAGGAAATACTAAAGCTCCTTTATTTTGAAATTTTTTGTGTCATAAAGAAAATGAACCTGACTAAATTTCTTCATGAAAATTTGGGACAATCACGGACAAATTGTATTAATTGTTTGGTGTTATGGAGATGTGCTATTACAATTTATGGAAGGATAAAAAAATGTGCCCTATTAGAAATGAAATTATTGAAATCGCTGTTACCAATTGATGATGGTAGAGTTGTAGAGTGCACGTGTAGTGAGCTAGATGTCTCCAATTCACATCCAGAAGTCACCATAAAATCTTTGGACTTGAAAAAATTATTTTATAATTTTTCTGGAATTGTACAAGGAAAAATCGCCCATACAACTTCAATGTATGCAGCTACTGGTTGAAAGCAGGTGTCTCACCAAAAGGCCACGAGAGTGAAAGTCAGGATGATTGTCTCAGTAGTGACTGTAACAGCTTTGAGCTGAGTGAGAGTGAAGTTCATGGAAATGGTCACAATGATAAGATGTGGAAGTTAATGAAGATTCCCCTGAAGACATAGCCTGGCATTCACAAATATGGCATTCCTCCTGTCACAATATATTCCTTAGATGAAATAGTCCTCCAATCAGATCTCCAGGAGGGGTAGTTGAATGTCAGTCAAAATGGATAAATGTGAAGAAATAAAATGTTCACTCAGAGACACACATTTTTTTGCAATTCCCACCAAACCTCCCACTAGCATTTTTATGGTATTGTCGTCCCATGAGATGCTGGAAACAGGGAGGGTTAGGGGAAATCTTGGTTTCAGTGAAAAAGAATACAGTAGAATCTTTATTTTCTATAACATTAGGAACCTGAATTATCGATATTTTGTAAATTCAGATTATGTAAAAATCTGGATAATCTCTGATTTTTAGAAATGTGCTAAGAATTTGTGGTTTATCATGATACAGTTCTATATTTTTGGCCATAATGTCTACTATTACTGCAAAGAATTCATATATGCATACATTCAGTAATTGCAAATAAAACTAATCTAATTATCACCCAGCTTGGTCTGAATCGGTGAAGTATTATCAGTGGTTTGTAATGATCTGGTGAAACCCCTGTCTAAGGTTTCAGTTTTGCTTTCTGTCTCTTCATCATGTTTCTGTCGCTGAAAAATATTTTTAATAAGTGCTGAAATACTCTATTCAAAATCCTTACAGGTGGCATGATTGAATAGAAATATCTCAACAATGTATGCAGCGTTTTTTTTGCATGGAATAGCACATGTCTAGTGAGAAAGTATTCAATATTTTTGGGTGACATTGAGTTATGCCCAGCAGTCTTATAATCCGCGTTGCATAATTTCACAGTTGAACTGGCAGTGCTATTTCTAGTTTTAGGGCAGTGTTATTTCATAAAAACTTCAGTTAATATCGCAATCCCCGGAAGAATGGTGCATGTATGCAGTCATATGTGTTTTATTGAAGTGCATTTAACTGAAGTAATATCCTTAGAAACTAACGAGAATGGCAAGTGAAAATTTGCATATGGGGACAGTTCCTTTCCCTGTGCTGGCTGTGGTGGTTTTCGATGAAGATCTGGTTCCCAAAAAATCAGGGTTTAGCTGGAGTTGTGTCCAGAAGCATCACCAGGCATGAACCTGGGTCACCCTTTCAATAGACATGCTCTCTTCTCTCCCACCGGGCAGCGGTGACCTCCAACATACAATGCACTTCAAAATATGAATTATTTTGGTTATTTGTTTGATGCAACCCATTTTTTAAAAATATGGCTAGTGCTCTGATATTTTCAGTCACCTGATTTCAGCCTGTAAGCAATATTCATATTCTCTTTTAAGCAATATAAAACCTCTCCATGGTTATTATAAAAAAATAAAACGAATGATAAAATGTTTAAAAGTTTTAAATGGAAATTTTGCATGTAATTCAATAATCATAATGGACATAGAAATGTAGTTCATCACGTATCAGTTCTGTGACTCTTTCTGGTTGCATTTTTTGGAACTGGTTGTAACTTTTTGTAATTATCCTTATATGCCGCTTGTTGGAGTTATTAAAATTAGGTAACAACTTAACCCCTTAACTGTTTTAATTCTATTTGCTTTTCTATCGCCCCTTGATTCAATTCTGGTGGTGAAACTGATGAAAAAGTAAATACGACATTCTTCTGTTCACTTTAGGAGGGAGATAGTATCAGTTTTTTTTCCTAAAACGACTAATAGTATGATTAAGAACCGATAGATGGCAGTAGCAAGCGAGCACGGTATAGAGAACGAAATAATACTTCAAAAACACAGGGTAATGGAAGGACTAACCTGAACGTAATATTACAGCAAAAATAGGCCGGCCACATTACCTTGTCGCATAATATTACGTCAAAAACAGGTAACGGTTAAGGTACCATACTATGTACCATTTGTACCACATGAAAGGGAACTTTTACCAAATGAATAATGTGTCTTACAGGTCATCAGTTGGCTCATGTCACCCTCAGGCTTCTGCAGCCAAGCTGTGACATGGATCCATCATGGGAGCAGGAGGATCTCAGTGCAGCTGTTTGTCGAACAGTCACCTCTCTCTACAATAAAACCGTTCCCTCAGATGGCAGGGGTGGCGGAGGGAGCAACAAGGCCAAGCCCTTTACTGCCCCTGCATTTTGCTACTGTTTCCCCCTGTTGAGGTCGGCGCTGTTGAAGTCCATTGCGATGGGCGAACATGGTGCTCCCATCACAACTGAGCTTCGGATCATCTCGGAGCATGCCCAGATGCGAGGCAACAAATTTATCCCCAATGGACCCATCAACCTCTACCACCCTAGCTTACTGCCTCGGCGGCAGATGCTTGAGCTCTTGGTGGACATCATTGGTGAGCCTCAAGAGTTTTCCATGATTTTGAAAGAGGCTTCCATCACCTCTCGAGTGTTATTCATGTTCTTTTAAACCTCGAAATGCAAATATCATCATCGATTGAAAAGCATTTCCTAAGTAGTCCATCTGCTAAACCTATTACTTATGCATCCAATGATCCTGGGCCAGCTTCTAAATCTTTGCATGCAGGTCTGTTTTACCTTATTTATTTGTGTTCCTTCTACTACAGCTTTCAGTATATGCCTCTTCACCATTACAGGAAATTTTGTAAGTTTGTTGTAAGAAAAGAAATGGATCAGATCCAGAGCGGGTCAAAATGTTATTTTTTTTAAGCAAAATCTAAAACAAGTGCCATTAGGTGCCTGTCATGACAAGATTATGTCATTCTGTAAGCAGACACAAGGATATTTATATTGCTTCTTGTTTTGATGACCGTATTGATGAATCTACTGTTATTTAGTTATTGAGATAATTTGATTGATTTATTTAAGATGAAAATTCATTTTAATTATATGTATACTTTTTTCTTCGCCATACATACAATAAAACCCAGTATGCACAAATTTTCAAAACTTAATCAAAATCTGCAAGTCTACATAACCTAGTTTTAAAACTTAAATATTTTATTTGTTCCTGAGATGTATTAATATAGTGGCTTTTGTAGACCCGTGAGTTAGATACATAGAATTAGGGTTAAGATAAAACAAAGATTAAGAAATACATAGAAAATAAAGGTCTTCTATTATGTCCCGCCCATGCCACTTGTCAAGTCAAATAACCCAAGATAGTTGAAAACCTCTGGATTCTAAGCTGTACCACGAATTGCCAAACATATTAAAATATATATAAAAGGGGTTACCAAATGTTGAAGTGAAGTTAAGAAGATTCCTGTTAAACAAATGACTTTATGACATTAATGAATGCATGACTCTAAATCATTGTTAGAATCTATTGTAGCTGCCAATACTCATTCATATTTTGTATTATTCCTTTATTTTTCTTTAAGCACCAGTTATTTTTGACTTTGTGCATGCTTACATGTATACATAGTACACTTTAATACATATGTTTGCGTGGTCTTATTGTGAGTAAATTATTATTGTTGTTTTTTGCCAACCAGGGCGGTCAACAGTAGGCAGGGTGCAGCAGCAGGCTATGGCTGCCCTTCTGGAGGTGGCTGCATCTGGCTCTGGACAAGACGGATGTGCTAGTGCAAGTCCCGAGGAGATTGACTGCCTATTGGTTGCTCTTCAGGATTCTGCAGCTGCCGTCAGGGATGCTGCATTGCGGGTATTCTTCTTTTGAGGCTTATTTATTTATTCTTCATGCTCCCCCCATTCAGTAGCCATGTGCATTACCCCCTGTGCCATCTCAACTGTCATTGCTAGCATAATGCTGGTGAAACCAGTCCTTTGTGTATAGCATGTGTTTGAAAAAATTGTTAAAATATTTTTCAAGGGTGGCACAAAATATCTATTAAAGCTTTGAGTAGGTTCTTATTCTTATCTAGTTTTCTTTTTGGTGACCAATTACTGAAAACCACCATTTATATCACAAAAACAGTGCTATTTCAAAGTAACTTGTAAATGAATGAGTTGCTTGAAGATTGAAGTAATTAAAAAAATAATTCAAATGTGTGTGGGGGATTGAACTCAGTTTATTCCCATTTTTATTTATTTCCCAGTTTTTTCTTTTACTATAAAGCTAAATTATAGCAACCTGAAGTATCACAGGTAAAAGTGTAAGAACTTTTCATTACTTCACATGTTATTTTACTTATATAATTTGCTATTGCGTTTATTTTTAAAAGACTGATTGTTTTTGTATTTGTAATGTTATGGTAGTTATGATTCTGCAGTGATAATTGACACATAACTTTAATCAATCATAGGGTCTCTCTGCAATGGTGGCAGCTCTTCCTACAGCCAGGGGAAACTACGAGCAGGCCATTCGAATCAGGAAAAGGTTATGGGTGACCCAGTTTGATACTGCAGAAGAAAACAGGTAAACCATGCTCAAAGTAGAAGTAGTGCATACATATTTAGTATTGCTGTGGTTACCACTCTGACGACTCATACCAATTAATTGTGATTCTTTTGAGAGGGTGGAATGTGGTTTTTGACTGAGAAACATGAGGAGAAGGCTCCGATAAGTTCTGAATGTGCGAAAGAGAATGGCATTTTCAGAAGAATGGGTTGACAAGGCTTTGGAAGACTCAAGGGAAACAGAGACAGTTGATTTTGTGGACGCAAAGTGGCTGTGATCTCCTCCTTTGCCATGCCTGCCACTTCCACTTCTCTTGCAATTTTGTTGCATTACATGCAACAAATAGCAAACAGATCCACTGCTTGGCCAGTCTGCAATCTTCCCATTCACAAAAAAAATTATAATCAGCAATAAATCTGTCCACAGTTTTTACATATTTAGCATTCCTTGCTCATTTGGACAGTAAAGAAGAACTTTACGACAGTGAAAACTTTCATTGCCTATGGCCACATGGTGACAAGAAAAGGTTTTTATTTTTTTTGCAACAAATTCTTTTGTATTCATTTAAAGAGCATAAGAGTTGATATATTGATAAAGGATTAATAGAGATAATATTAAAGTTTGGTACTACTAAGAATCTCTGTAATAGTTTTACAGAGGTTTAAATTTTCAGGTTTTTGCCGGAAAGTGAAATAATGGGCACTTGTGCCCCAATAACATGCCAAGAAAAGGAGTTAAAAAATTTCGGTCCTATACCATACCATTTAGGGTAAAATGAGCTAAATATGGTTTCATTTACTTTGAGATTGATTGGGGGGTTTTCTTGTAACTTGAGTTTAAAGTCAGGTATTCATCATGTTTAGTCTGATGACTGGATGATTGGTGCAATGTTGATGAGCGAAACTAATTTGCAAGTATGGATAAAATTCAGAATGAGTATTATGTTTTATGTAATTATTCTTCTTGCCAGTGCATTTACAGTAGAAATCCACTATAACAAGAGCTATAAATGACGAAAAATCTCTCGTTATAATGCACACTCATTATAACCAACGGTCATTTAAATTCGCCTCTTTCAGCATTTATAACAGCACCAAAAGTAGGCGAAAATGAGCCCTGAAGTAGTTGTATCATTCCATCTGCAAATGCAGTGAAAATAGATCATTTCATTAAAAAGATTTTAAAATATCATCAACTAATGTACGTCACAAATCGGTAGTATCTTTGGCAACGTTTTGTGAATAATCATAGATAAGTTATTGCCTGCAGTTAACAATTACGATCCCATAAATAAGATGAGGGTCGAGAGATTGGGTGTCCTGCCGAGGGCAACACAGACAAATGGGCTTTTCCTGCATTGTCTACAAGTCTAGCTCGTAGCTCCATATGTTCTTTTGTTCCAATCAGCTATAAGGACGAAATAGCACCAGGAAATGACAGACGGGAGCTTAGATTCCAAGATAAGTTGTTCGGTCATTCCCCAGAAAAGTCTGTGGCATAAAACCACAAAGTCTTCTCTCGTAAAATCACCACGAAGTCTCTCGTAAAGTCTACATTACAATGTAGATTCTCGAGGCATGAAAAAGTAATGCGTGTTTGAATCCTGCGATCTATGAAACCCGAACACCAACTTCGGCAAAATCTACTCGCTATAGTTCAGGTATGCACACTCGTAATAACCGGTGGAACTCCGTTTTAACACCGACCAACCAACGCAAAATGATCACTCACTATAGCGATACTCTCGTTATAAGCCATACTCGCTATAGCGAACTTCTATTGCATTATGAAGGAAAGCCTTCAACTTATTTATGAGATAAGTATAATATATTAAAATATACCCTTACATAAAAGAGCAGTTGTTATTTTTAAGAGACAACTTTTAATGGAATTTTTAAGAATCTATATATATTGAATTTTGCTTTAAAATCAAGTCCTCACCAAGAAATTACATTATTTATTTACAACAATAACTTGAAGTTGGCTACAAGTCAGGTGGCATTACTCTAATTTAAAGTCTAATTTCAATAGGAAGATTACTAGGCAATGCAATGCTCTCTTAAAATAATTCTTTTATTAAACTCATATTGTGAATAACATTTTCTCAAGCCCTTTCTAATTCTGAAAACCATTCTAATAACTTTCTTCACAAGTGTACTTAGTAGCAACTTAAATAATACATCTTCCTACAATGTATGAGTGAAATGTAATGAACTACGAATGGTGCTGCGGGATGTCCCTTAAAAATATTCATTCGGCAACCCATGATGGTTTGGGATTTGAAAAGTATCAAGTTACTGGCAACATCAACTTTAGATTAATCCCATCACACTGTCAATTTTCGTAATTAAATATAAAAAAATGTAAGGGAAAATGAATTCTGCAATGTCAAAATTTTCTTACGTATTGAAGAAGTTGGTGGGGAGCCATGCCAGAAACGATGAGCAGGTAACGAATGATGACCTTCAAGTTATTTGGCCACGCCGTGCACAGCGTTGCCCAAACTTCCTCAATTTCCTTTGGATGCTCATCACCAAACTAGGGAAAAAATTTTTTTTTAATTTTATTCATTTGTACAACTGATGGCCACACAACAATTTCAATTCAAAGCCAACACCAAAACCAAGAGCGTGAATACCTTGGCCGTTATGTAGAACAAGTTGTTGAGGACCATTTCAGTGGCTTCGGCCGAGCCCCATCCCTCCTTTCTGCTGCTCCCGCTGCCTCCACAATGCTAGATTGAATAATTAAGAGCAATGACAATATTTTAAAATTCCCAAGAACAAAGGCATAATGTATCAATAATGAAGAATAGTATTTCACACATAATAAGGGTACATGATGCTGACATTTCCAATGAGAATAATTTACTAAACCAGAAAGCATAGCTGTCACAATATTATCTGTCCTCAATATGTCAAGGTAAATATCTTTAGTTACATTTGTTAATAATATTGAAACTGACAAGGAAATTTCATGAGTTTTAATTTAAAGAAATCATGGCAAACTGTAATGTTAACTTAAGGTGACCACAGGTTTTTGATCTTATTCGACCACTTTGAAGAAAAGAGTTGACTTTGTCCGACTATTCTTTAAAACTACTGAAGTTATTGAGGCAAAGGACACAGTCTCAGGCATAACTTTGTGGAAATCCTTCATACAAGGTGTAAAGGAATTAACGCTCAACCATCATGTGGAAATAGCAGAGTTAATTCCTTTACACCTTGAAGCAAAGGACTTCATTTTCATGATATTTTGATAGAATTTAAAATAATGCACATGGTTATTAGCATTGTGTGGCAAAAAAAGATTGTATGATTAACATGTGTCAATGACTTGTTATACAACTGAATATGGGGTACTTTTTTGACCCTAGTGGGAGAATAACACAGTTCTATAATACTGTTCTTTTCACTTCCTGTTATCAATACTGATTGGGTCACAAGCAGTGTAATTCTTTGAGTCACCATTACCTCATGCTCTTCTTTACATAAATAGAAACTTAAGCAAAGAACATGACACTGCAGTGATTTTTTTACAGGACAGAAATGGTATGGCCGGGCATAATGATTCCATGATGATTGACATGGTGGGCGAAGCTGTAATCTGTTCCATCTTTGTTATGATATAACTTTAGTAAAACTTGAAATACTTGAAGGATGGTATACCATGAGACATGTGATCATTTCACAGCACAATTTCCTTCACTGAGGGGAATGATATCAGTAATGATGATGTCTTTTCTATACATGCAAAATAAGTACCACATGTTACTCTCTTACATATAAGTTTACTTGTGTGAAATTATAATTAATAATTATATTAATTTTAAAAATGTAAAAAACATTTTTAAAACAGACTAAAAAGAATGAAATAATTTCTCTTATCCTTGTACAGGTTTATAACCCCATACAGATTGTCCTGAAAATTTGTGATTGTGAATTTTAATAGTTTTGAAAATAAATGTAAAATTTAAAACAAAAAAGTGGGTTGCATACCATAGATAATTGATGCATGAATAGCTCACCTAAGTCTATGAACTGTTGCATGCATTTTCTCAACAACAGCAGTCCCCAACACTCCCTACTATTATTGATTGCACATTTTTCATTTTAAATATTACATATATTTTCAAAACTATTAAAATTCACAATCACAAATTTTCAGGACAATCTGTATGGGATTATAAATCTGTACGAGGATAAGAGAATTTATTTCATACTTTTTAGTCCGTTTTTAAAACATGGTTTATAAATATTTTTTATTTATATTTATATAATTTTTCTCCTAGAGGTACGTATGTAGTCTGTTTTCCACTATGGGAATGAGATTTTCTTCCAGCAATGTCAAGGAGGTATCGAAAATAAAATTACATTCAACTTTTTCAATGATCCCTCGATAGCCCTAAAAAATCAACACTTGGTTCCCGTAAAAAAAAAATAACCTCTGAAAGGCTCAAACCCATGACCCCAAGATCAGAAATCCTGCTAGCTACCGCAGAGGCAGCAAGACATGTACCTAAAATGGGGAATTTAGTGTCTTTAGTACTGTGGACCACTCAGCCATTGCTTTCCACCTCGCATCGAAATATGTATATATATATATATATATTTATATATGCATGTGTGATTGTATATATAATTACATATGATTGCATTGTCATCCAGTTCTGAGTAATGTTTAAATTTCCAAGTCTCTAGCTCATGGGGAAGTTAGTTTAAAATTGATTCCCAACTTTGACCCAAACAGATAAAAAAAAGCAAACAGACAAGAAAGCAAGTTAATAAAAATGTGGTAAAAAGACCCATGCTGGCAGTGGGACTTTAACCCGACCTTTGGGTCAAAATGCAGACACCCTGGCCACCAGTCTAATGGGCAGTCAGCATAAGATGGGGGATGGAACAATCTGAACATTGGTATACACCTGTGTTATGAACACTTCCCCCCCTACACTAACATCAAACTAGTGACAGGGTATCTGCTGGAATGATCTCTCACCTGTAAATACGCAAGGGGGTTTGCAGGTGGGACATGAGGATCCACCAACTCCATGTTATGCAACCAAGGCAACAGGTACTGTAGGAGAAGTTGCCTCACCTCCGGTCTGGCGGTCTGGAACCTGTGCGTTATCTCTGCAATGTTTCAGAAAAAGACACTACATGAATCAACCATCCATTCATGCATAAAATGACTAAATTAAAACAATACTTAATTAACACACTTTCAAGTTCGAGCACATCTGGATTGAATCCAGAATGATATTGATTAGCCGTGACCACTATTGATTCCAAATGAATGCCCATGAATAATTAACAGAGCATGGTCTTACTGCACTTATTAAAGAAAGCCAAAAGTTATGCCAAAATATTTATGGGGGCGCACTAATTCCAATTAGCGACTTTTAAGGAATACATCCCTTTGCATAGGGAGATGGTTAACACTACTTTAAAAGCAAATTTTTAATTTAATCGACTAAATAAATGCACCTGGAAATAAATATACCTGAAAACATAGGCATGGTGAGCTCGGGATGAAGATGCGAAAGCTGTCTTGAAAGGTACATCTGAGAACGGCAGTAAGTGGTCGACAAGAGCACGTCTAAGGTACTGGGGCCTTTCTCTCCGTCCACCTCGACTGAAAATACAGGTGAAGATCACATTCCATTTACTCTCTAATATTTACACACGACACTACACTCATTAATGATTTATTATCGAAGATCTTGATATTGGTCAGTGGCCAAATGCTCCTTCCACTTACCTCGACGAGACAAAATAAGATTAACCTTGTAGAGCCTTTGAGAGTCTCTATTATCTGCTATACAATTTTATCGATTTAATAATTCAACATCTGTAATGTCTCAGCAGTCTATGAAGGCTATGTAGGTTTCCTTTCACTATGGGAAAGTGAAAGCTAGGGATAATTTATGATTCAAACACAAAATTGATCAAAACAAGGCATGACATGAAGGGAAGTACATCCTAAAATAAGGCTTCCCCTGAAACATTCCATATACATATTAAAATATAAATATTTGTATATAATGGGGATAAAATATATAAATCTTGGACTCAAACAAAATAATTATTAAGTTCAATTGAGAAGATAACAGTTATTACTTATTTTTACCAAATAAATAAGAGAGAAGACGAATCCAAGTAGACACCTCAAATAGATTCATTTATTTTTTTTTAAATCGTGTATGATTGGACAAAAAAATGAAATGATATAGAAATATGGGAAAGTAAATGAAATGCTGGTAAAGCTGATCCAGAGATATAAACCAGAAAGAGAATAGTGAAATTAGCAATAAGTAAAATAAATAAGATTCGTTGTCTCACACACAACCTCATCCAATCCTTGCATATATGTAGTTAAAACATATTGAGCTATCAAAGTGAATACATAACTTTTATCACTTAGTAACTGATTGACTGCTTGGCTATCGGCTAAGCCTTCCAACACATGCTCACCTTCACCACCTGGAACTGTCAAATTTGTGCTGGATCCTGGAGCCTGGACAACGTCTGATGTTGAGGTCAGTGTTGAGGTCCCAGCTGTGGATGAAGTGGCTGCAGACCCACAGGAGGAGGCTGAAGGGATCGGTGGGGTGAGGTCACCAAAGAACCTCTGGTCAAGTAGCTGAAGCAGCTGGAGGGCAGTCTCGTGGACTGGAGCACGAGGGCAACCGGTGCTCAGGAGGGTCACATTGATGATCCCTGTATAGTGGTCGCATGGGTATTCCCTGGGGG
>WURS02434515.1:0-15500 GCA_011762765.2 Rhinocypha anisoptera | reverse complement strand
TTACTTCCTTTATTTAAAAAAAATATTTATTTTCTTATTAAAACTCATTTAAATTGCTTGTAATTAATCCATTTTAAGTTAGTTCATTATAAATAATTAGTTAAATAAAAGTTATTTTAAAAATATTAGTTATTTTTTATTTTTTTACATTTCCCCCCCTTATCCGAACTTTTGCGTTATCCGAACTACCCTCAACAATCATTGGTTCGGATAAGGGGGGGACGACTGTATATAGAAAAAATTAATTTGTTTTCTGCACCATTATCTGTTTCATTATTTTATATTTTTTGTTGTTAGGGGTATCAGTGAAGAGACATTTAGGCTAAACTTTTACTTTAATACTTTTACTTATACTATAATGCTCTTATGGTTTAGCACCTATAGTTTTAGTGTGTGTGTCTAAACAAAAAAACAAAGCTTAGTTTACTTGTGAAAGAGAGCTCTCTTGAGAGAGAAAAAATTGTTTTTATGCCAAAGTCCTTTCTCTTTTGCCAAAGATGACATGAAATTAATTTTATTGGATATAGAAGATTGCGTTTGGTGCTCGACAGTTTAAAGTGTCAATTTGTTTATCTTTTTTCTCTCCCTCTATTCCTTCTATTCTCTAACTTTTATCCTGTATCGGTACAAGTTTTGCCATCAATGGAATCCGCCGACAAGAAGGCCATTTGCATAGACTTATAAGACTTAGGCTCTCTTTCTCAGTTATGCCTAGAACTTAACTTTTTCATGTTCTATTTGAGCTTTTTCTTCTTTTTTTCTTCGGTTCTGCATTATTAGCACAACTGAACAAGGGATAAATTGTGTTTGCGTGTGTGTGTGTGTGTGTGTTTCTATCTCTAGAATATGGTAAAAGAGACAGGCGTATATTTTGTACGGAGAAAAGGGATAAAATAGAATATATATTTAAAGTTAAACGAAGTAGAAAATGTGAAATCGAGCAGAGGCATATTAGTGGCATGCTTGATGCATGATGTCCTTATTGAATTTATTATAATCTTGCCCTCTCTCTCTTTCACCCGTTGTCATAGTGTGGGCAATGTGCTCTTTCCATTGACACATCGCGGATCGCGAGTTTTGATACCACGGCACCAACACTCGAGTTCGAAACTCGGTGCATGTTTGATCACTTTGGTGTCCACAAACTTTTCGGATGCTTTCAAAACGACGACAAGCAAGATTTGTAATCTAGATCGAAGGAGACTTCAAAAAGGAAAAGATAGAAATGAGCAACGAGAAACGAATGAAAGAGACCTATGAGGTTTGACAGCTAGAGAAAACGAAAGAAATTTGTTTCGATTTTTGTTCACACTTACTCAGTGATATGTCGATGTGGTGTGCATATCATGTTGTCGATCACTGGATGGCACATACAAACACACACACCCAATTTAGTGATGGGGTCGAGTTCTCTGGGTCTGGATCGAATCCAAAACTGCTCCCGACTCCCTGCTTTGCCATGCCCTGATTTGGATCACAGCACCAACACATCGCGCAATCTTTGGCAAATGAGCCTAACTAACGATAATGGCGGTGATAATGCTGATAGCAGTGAAATGCGACATAGAGACACAATGTTAGCGAGGCAAAGTTAGAGAGAAGAGACGTGGGAAAGTAAATGAATGAGAGAGATTGAAGGAATAGTAAGGAGAGAGAGAAGGTCTGGCACCAGAGTCACTGGCATAGAAGACATACCAGAGCTGACTGTATGGCATGTGTTGCACAGTTCAAGTCAACTAGCTCAAGTGTGCACAGTGGCACTGATTGACTGGGCTTGCAGGCCAACTGCTGCTAGTTCCAAACACTTGCTCGCTGTGTTTGGCGCGTTTTTCGCCATCATAGAGAATTTAAAATAAAATTAGTCCTTGGCATCATTCACTGGCGGCGAGGTGCATAAACAATGCCAAACGAACTACTAATGGGCAGTGTCGTTAATAAAACCCTAACTTCTTTTACATCAGTGGTGCGAGATTGTCCGTATGGTTTGTGTGTGTGTGTGTGGCAGGGGATGTATGATCACTAACACTGGACTCATTAATCTGACTTGTTCAGTGTCACTCGATTGGCTTAACACACACACATAGTTGCGAACTATTAGATATCAAGGTTCAATTTACGAGCATTGAAAGTCAGTTCATAAAAATACTGTTAAGTGTGAGAATAAGAGAGAGAGAGAGAGAGAGCCAAGATCCGGTTCAAACGAGCGTCATGCGGGTTGGCACCACTAGCTTCGCGTCAGGCCGCACTTAAAACAAGAACATAAATTTAATTGTAACCCAAATTATAAAACAGCTCTGGTTGAGGGTGTGAGTGGTTAACAACGGTGGCAGTAATGCCGAGAGGAAGTACCAGAGAGCGCCCCCTCCAACCTAACCAACTACCAGGCTCCGACCGACCCACTACCGAGCTACCGAATATTCCGAGCGAAAAATCGTTAGTCACGTTCTGTTTGATTGGAATCGTGTCTGTGCGCGCGCCTTGGCCATTATCTCGTTATTTATTTGTTGCCGCCACTGTCAGTGCTCTACTACCCGAACTCTACCCTGCCAGCCCAACCACCAACATCACTTTTACCCCCTCTCTCTTTTTACCCCCTCAGTCCCTTGTCCACTAATCTTCTGGTTTGCTTATTACACAATATTTCGGCTTTATCGACTATATTGACACGAGAACGATGAGCGGCATGTTTAGATTTGCGATTGGTAGCTTGCGCGGTATCGGAACTACGTCACTCTCTTTGTGTGTGTGCGTGTGTGGATCTAGAGGCTCATTTTAAATCAATTTCATTCATCACTGTGCAAATATTGGTCAAGCGAAAATTGATTTAATGCTACAATGGTGTTGACGCTCTCTTGTTGCAGGACTCGATGGACACGAGTTTCACTTTGCAGAAAACGGCGACGGACCGGCCCGTTATCGAATTATTCACTACAAACAGATTGAGGAGGGTGTGTTTGATTGGGTCCAAGTTGGCCAGTACGTCGATGGAAACCTCGACCTAGACCTCGACAAAGTGCAATTTCGTCTGCTCGAGCCCGAGGCGCCCGCTTCGGTGTGTAGTCAACCGTGCGAGAAGGGACAGGCCAAGTCCTTCCTCGAAGGCGAGAAGTGTTGTTTTCACTGCATCAACTGCACTAAATATCAGATTTTGATGTCGGAGACGCAATGCATTGACTGTCCCTCGGGTTTCCTGCCTAACTTGGAGCAAAACGAGTGTGTACCCATACCAGGTGAGTGTCATGTATCACTTGATTATTCAACTAATCAATTGTGACTACTAATTTACAGAGGAGTACATGAGGCCCGACAGTCCGTGGTCAATAGGAGCTTTGCTTTTCTCTTGGATTGGCATTTTTCTCACCCTTTTTGTGATAGTGATCTTCATCAAGTACAACGACACTCCCGTCGTGCGTGCCTCAGGTCGCGAGCTGTGCTACGTACTGCTTGTTGGCATTCTTCTCTGCTATAGCATGACATTGGTTTTAGTCCAAAAGCCGACCACGTTGATTTGTGGCGCACAGAAGGCCGGCATCGGTATTTGCTTTTCCGTGGTCTACAGTGCTATCTTAACCAAGACGAACCGAATTGCAAGGATCTTTAAGGCGGGAAAGAAGTCAGCCCGTCGACCGAGCTTTATCAGTCCCAAATCACAGTTGATCATCTGCAGCGGTCTGGTGGTGGTGCAGTGTTTCATCATAGTGGTGTGGCTGGCTTTTTCCCCGCCCAAGGTGAGTCACTACCACCCGACGCGCGAAGACAACAAGCTCATCTGTCAGGCATCGATCAACGCGGGATACTTTGTCGCTTTCATCTACCCCATCTTTTTGATCGGTGAGTGTGTGTGAGTATGTCTGGGAGTCATTCTGTGACCAAGCGAGCGAGCAACGTCAAATTAGCCCAGGAACGTGTTGCGGCATAAAGCAGTCCATTTATCAGTGACAGCGTGTTGACTCGTGCCGGCGAGCTGTCGTCTCCGTTGCTTGTCATCACACTTCTTGCAGTACTTACAGATTTATCTACCCACACACCCTGGGTTAATGCAACTCGGGCAAAGTAAATTCGGAGAATTACACAGACACATCTACAGTCCATTCAAGCTAAAAAGTGAGCAATGGGCACCGTTCGGATTGACATCACTAAGCTAACACAATAGCACAGGAGAGCGGATGAAACCGTGCACAAAACTGCACTATGCACTATCGCATCATAATAATCGACCCGGCTTCAAGAAAGTGATAGAAAAAGAAAGACGGGGAGATGAGAACGCCTCTGGACTTGTCGCTTTCTGTCGGCGGGGTGTCATTAGAAGTGACACCAACGGAGCGCACACCGAACCACTTTTACACTACAAATGCGCGACTTGTCTTGACGCTGTATTTGTGCACTGATCCACAAATTACAACAAACACATCCAAATGTTTTAAAATGCACCGTTACTTTACTTACTGGTCGTGTCGTTGTCGTCACCCTTGATTCTCATGTCTTTGCAGTTTCGAATCACGTAATCTAAATGGAAATGTTTATTATGGAGCGGGAACAAAGTAAAAATTGGCACATTGTGTAAGTGTGTGTCACCTCTAAGAATTTTAGTGTAGTTGGCGAGCTTTATTTGACCCGGTCTCAAAGCTTGATTTGATCCCTGCACAGTCACCGTGGAGGCCATTCTAATTGACTTGATTGATGGAACAATCCGCATTATTAGCAATTTATGTTTGCTAGGGCCACAAATCAAACTCAATTTTTGGCGGTAAAAAATGACCCAATTGGTAAGGAAGGCGCTGAAAAGTCTAAAAACATGGCACGGCAGCAAGCTGTGTGGATGTGTGTGTGCGATTGTATGGATCAATACATTCGATCAACCAATTTGTCCTTTTGAGCCTTACAAGCTCTCCCTTTCACTAGTGAAAGCATAGAGATACGCAATATCGACATTTTTTGCTCTGCAATAGCCACATTAACATAAACCTCAGAGTGGTGATATTGGTGTGCCGGTGGTAGAGAGGCAAATTGCATGTGTCGATGGTGAGATTGGTGCGCAATGCGAGTGCATTGATAGCCCTGGTGCCGCCCGTGCCTCGACCACTGGCCACGCCGAGGCCCCAGTGGTGCGATATGATTGTCCTAATCCAATTACACCAACAACTCTGTGGCAACACTTGTACTACACCACACCACCAAACATGCCACCAGCCAATACACCACCCGAATAGGCAGTACATTGGCAGAATTCTTAATCTAGTAAAAAGGAGACTCATTTTCCATCTCATAGAACGATGGTACCGTGTAGTGGTCCATCTGTGCTGCGTGCCTTAACCAAACGCCAATGGTGCCAATTACCTTCTCAATGCTTGGTACTGTATTTTCGAGTAGTTTTCTTTCACACACACCGTTACCGGTAAATGACTCGACAAATCGCCAATTCACCATGTGCACCGTGTCAGTGAAATTCAATAAAGTCTCTCTCTTACTCTACGCTTGAGACACTCAACTGAGATGACATAGCGAGAGTGAAGAAATGGGTGGAATTAATGATTCGTGGGAATCATCACCATCACACAAATGCTGGTACTTCTCTGCTGTGCTCCATCAAGTGCTAGTGTGTAACGCTTGACGCGTCACTCATCACACATCTCTTTCATTCTTAGAAACCATTCCCTACTAAGTGCAATTATTATGAATGAAGATGAATCTTAGTAAACTAATCACTTGTTTCTTTTGTCCTATATAAGTCCTATATACGTGTTTAAGCTTTTTCAAACAGAAAAACACATTCGCGTCTAGCAATGTTAATATGAAAAAATTCAATGATTAAAAATTTCAATAAAAAAGATAGAGAGAATCATTTGTCTTTTCACGGATCACATTATCTTTTGATCTCAATTGTTCACATTGTCATCAGCTAAAGTGAAACAAAAGTTCCAGGATGCGGTCCGTTTGCGTTGATTAGTATGACGAGGCTAATATGGCCAAAGTAGTCGTTGCGACGTGTCGGTACACTCTTTAAGCAAAGCACATTTAAGCACGCCAAAAAGCTTTACTTGAAATTATAATAAATTAATGCTAATTAATACAACAGGCAACACTCGTAAAAAGTTTCCTTTGTTTCTCTTGTGTTGGCTGCAAAGTCAAGTGGTGTGCAGTGAGGGCGGGATCACTACCAGCTAGAGAGAGAGAGAGAGAGAGACAGCGTTTGAAGTAGCTCCAATTCGAGCATCATGATGGCTTAGAATTGCTACTGAGAAACTAAAACGATGAAACGGGCAGCATGGTTGCACTGAGGGACAATTTGGCCCATACGACTAGTTGGGCTCTCTCTCTCTCTCTCTCTCTCTCTTTCTCACTTTCCTTCCTTTTTTCTTCGCGGTACATTTGTTTCGATGAATAATTTGTGCTTTTGTCTTTTTTCATTTATATAACACACTAAGTAAAAGATAGAACGAGACAGCCAAAAAAACAGAGATAAAAAAGATAATTTTGGCATTATTATCTCTTCCGAAGAAAAGTATGTTCAAGTAAGCGCATTGGGTAATAACAATGTTTCCAAAAGACGCCGACATTTACTTGTCTTGTTCAGTCTCTCTCTCTCTCTCTCTCTCTCTCTCTCTTTATTATGTTTGTATACATTTTTGATGCCAACTCTTGAGATCTTGGCAAAGCACAAGAACTGATAGTTATTTTTTTCAAAACTAATAGTACGCTCATTATCAATGATATGTTTCTAAAACATTATAGGGATAAAGAGAAATTGCATATTTTTAAAAATAAAATATTTTGGACAATTCAATAAAACAAATGGCCAATAAACTTATATCTAAAAATTTAGTTTAAAAGATTCAATTTAGTTAGTATTTATCTAAACAAACTAATTGTAAATTGTAAATAATTGAACATTAAAAAATAATTTTGATTTTAATTAATAATAAGCGTGTTTATTATTAGTAGATTCAGTATTTAGATAATTTTAAATTTTATTTAAAATACAAACAAATTGATTCTTTCTTTTTATATCTATTTAATTTATAAATTACTCTTGAGCAAATAAGACCTGACGATATGATTAAGAGAGAGAGAGAGAGAGAGAGAGAGAGAGAGAAAGAGAGAGAGAATGCTATCTACATTTTACACTTTACAGGTCATCTATGTCATACTTCTGTCTGTATACTATAATTGGTAAAACTTAGCTTGCCACTCTTCGACGTCACATGACTCACAAAAACGAAAAATCGACAATTAACCAAAAAATTACCTAATACTAAGCTTGGATCCAAGGTTTGCAAAAGGTCATTACTCACCCAAACAAACAACCCGATCATTATCAACCAAAATCTCAGTCTGTACACAGAAAACGTTACACACTACATGAATATGTCAGCTGTTCTACTACCAAACTATGCACAACACGGTGACCTAGCTTCAATCAACTTAACCCATCTGAATGACATAATCCAACTATGCACAACACGGTGACCTAGCTTCAATCAACTTAACCCATCAAAATAGCATTCTCTAACTATGCACAACACGGTGACCTAGCCTCACTCACCTCTTGAATGCACTCTCTATTGATAAAACCTCACATTTAATCTGATTTTTTCGTCAATATATATTGAGTTTACAAACCTAAACTTGCAACTTTGCTGATATTTATAATCATTTTTAATTTTTTGGGCTTTATGGGCTTTTTTAGAAGCTAGTTGATTCTATATTCTGCAATATTTTTAATGTGAGTTACTAGTATTTAAATTAAAAAAATCGTAAAAGTACCAAGGTAACACACACATTTCCTAATGGCACATCAAAACCGATGCCATCGGTCAAATAGTATTAGTTTGGTATTTATTATTTGCGGTTGTAAGAAAGCGAATTTGCATAGAAATCAAAGTGACTTGTTGCACTTTGAAGAAGACAATCGATCACACCGTGGCATCTCTTTTCTTGCTAAATGCACCACCGTTTTGTTTCACACAAACACATCGCTCACACCAACACGCGATGCAAATGTGCCTCATCACTCATATGGAAGCATACATCATGCAAGGCCAGACAGAAGCAGCACCTCCAAACGACACTTTGCTTGGCAACACTCTCCTATTGGCGCGGATGCCAATTATTGCATCTTTTTCCCCTACAGTCATCGCTCAGTCTGGCACCTATACTTTTTTGGAAAATATTTGCACTAATTAATTTTTTAGACAATAAACAATATTTTGTAGAAATTTTTAAACATTAAATCACAATATATAATTTATATTACATAGAAAATAATTTTAAATTTTTCCCATTGAGCAAAAGAAATTTTTGCATAACAATTAAATATGTGCAATAATTAAAAGGAAAAGGAAAGTATGGAAAAGAAAATAAGTAAACTGTTTAGCTCTAAAAACAAAGAATAAATGAGTGTGAGTAAAAATGCGCAAGATAGATAACCATAGAACACACTCATTCCTTTGGTGGGAGTGGCAATAGCAGAGTGAGAGTGAGTGATCGTACGTTCTCTGTGTACGAATCCCTACTTGCACTGTGCTTTGCCACTTCCACCAAATAGGGATGAGTGTATGCTATGTAGATAACTTAAATTAACTAGAAAAAACCATTTATTTAAAATTTTAATTAAACTATGGCTCTAAACTTAAACAACATTTTTGTTCGGGAACTTTCTCTTACACTGGTTTGTGTTGTGGCCACTTTCAAGACCAGTAACACAAACCAGTGTATAAGAAAGTTCCCGAACAAAAATACTGGTTAAGTTTAGAACCATAATTAAACCAAATATCAAAATTCTGAATTTTCAACAAATAACTACTCTCTCGTTCAATTTTCTAATGTTTCATTTTTCTAATTGACAAATTGCTCGTTGTCAATTAGAAGAGGTGTGACTGTAGTTATATAAATATATATTCAACGAAAACACATTATTCACCCAGTGTAACCACCGAACTTTGAAATTCCCAGCAGCCTCTTTTGTTTTGCTCTCTTTCATTTTGTGTGTCAAGTGACACAACTTTGTCAAACTTGGTTATACGATCGATTAACCGCTGTGGCTTGTGAGTCATCTAGTGTATGTGTTAGTGAAACTTGCATTTTAAAAAATAATTTTGTTTTTTTTGTTAATTTATATTAATTCACAACATTTATCACGAGTTAGAATCTGAAAAAGAAGGAAAATTATAAAAGATAGAAGAGGTATATATAAATTTTAAGAACAAGATAGATGAAGCAAAATATTTATTGAAAATATTTTAGAGAAAGAAAAAACAAAGAAAGGGAAAGAAAGTAAATAATTATAAGAAATATAAATACAAAATAAAAAACGAGAAAGATATTTTCAGTATAAGAAAAAAGAATAAACGAGATTGAGTAAACAATAGATAGATTTAAAGATAACAATTTTAAAAAATACAGAGAGTAATTTAGATTGAGAAAAAATGACGATGTTTTTTTGAAGAGGTAAAGTCGGAGAGAAAATGCATTTCTCTAGAGTTTATAGACCTCAAAATGAACAGACTGACTGACAAATGACTTCGCCTGGCGGTTGGCTTCACCGTAGTGCATTTTTCTCAGACTATTTTTATATTCACTTACCTTACACTTATCCAAACTTGCATTATTTTCAATTTATTTAGTTTGCTAGAGCCTGTTTGCAGCATCAAGCAAGCGGAGAGCTACTAGGTTTTTACTTTTTTTGGGATTCAGACTGGTTATTTGACACATCTCCAAAAGGATTAATAGAGCAATGTATACCAATAGTAGACTAATTGGCGTTTTAATTAGACATGTTGATCAACTCTCTAGGTTTTTAGTTACTAAATAACGCTAAAATCATTGAAAACTCTTACCAAGTTTGGCAAAGAGAATAGAGTACTTCAAATAAAAATGCTCAGTTTGATAAGTTGCCAAGTGACTATTTTTACCCACACAGTCACTTGTTTTTGAAACTAATGAAAATGGCATGTCATCACTAAGTGGACTTATGAACGTTTTTATAATCACTTTAAATGCTATCATTCTATCATTACCAATCAAGCTTATTTTTGTCAAATGATAACTGTACATAGTCTATCAAAACAACGCCAAAGCGAGCATTTAATGTAGACTAGCTGACCTAGATGTTTTTATATTGTTTATTATCTTCTTTTTTTGGTAAATGAACCTGAATGGAAACTTTTTATGATTTGAAATTTGTCTTAGAGGAAACAAATGGGAAGCTTGTTTTGGAAGAAAAAAACAGAATTAACCCAACACAGATTTGATTAATTTGCACCCAAGCGAGAAAACATTCGTGGCGTTGGTGGGTGATCTTATGATGAAGCTCTGGGTGTTAATGAAAGGGTAAGCAGAAGAGAGAATGAGTGGAATAGAGGTAGAGAGAGAGAGAGAGAGAGAGAGAGAGAGAGAGTTGTTCTAACAAAGTGGCACATGATCACCACCAACAATGACCGAGACGCATCATCTCTGGCATCCAAGCTATGGCGTGGAATGTTTTATTTGAAAATCAATTTGTTATCCCAGCACTTTGGTAATTACTTTATTGATTACTGCGGCGTGTTGTTTTCCATTGCACTTTATGTGTGTGAGTGTGCGAGAGAGAGAGAGCGTGTGGTTGTTTGTTTTATACTTCTCTCTCTCTCTCTTTCTTCAATGTGTCGACGTGCTCATTGACCGTAGAATCTCAATGATTTGCTACTTTTCCGCTTCTTTTCTTTGAGTTCTTTTTTTCTCACACCGATGCAAAGACAGGTCAACTACTGGTTTTGTTTAGGAAAGATTGTTCAAGCAAAAGTAGTAGTAGTATATAAGACAAAAGATTGTTTTTCGGTGCATGTTGTCTGATCGAGTAATAATGTCAGAGTTTCAAAACCAAAACGAGACAAATCGGGTTTATTGTTAACTTAGTATTGATACATGTACAGTGGAAGAGAGAGAGAGAGAGAGAGAGAGAGAGAGAGAGAATTGACAAAACCTAAACTCAAATCGAATATTAATAGTAACAAATGACTTTAGCCAAACTCTAACTCTCACGCTCACTCTTTGTTTGTGTGTTACGACTACGAAAATAGCCTGAGTTAGACAACGGCATTGTCAAACCCAAGTTTCATTTTTGGTTTATTTAAACTTGCATTCATCTTGTATGTAGTTTGTTGGTATTTTGCTGCAAAAACCTAATGGACTTTGAATCTCTCTTTCCCCTCTTTTTTTCTTATTTTATATTGTTTTGCTAACTGCTTTAACCATGCAGTGGATTAAATTGTTTTTCTTGGCTTTGACGAGCCGCCACAAAAGTAAAGAAATTAGTTTTGGGTTTTAGGTCTAGTGTTTTATTTTCTTGGAAAGATGGAGAATGAGTGAGAGAGATAGATGGAAGTTAAAAAAGAAACTGGGCAAAAAGAAAGTTAGTAAAATCCTGATAGATAGGAATACAGAAAGAGAGAGAGAGAGGCATAATGAGAGTATTCTTCTCCAGTGGTCCACTCCTTCCTGTGGGTTCTTTCTCTCAGTGCAACAGTCACTAAATTAAATTATACCAGTGGTTAGCAAAGCCAACTCAGGCTTCAGGTCAAAGTAAAAGCTCCAAAAAGAACATTTTTCTTTATTCTCTTTCTCCACTTTCTTTCCCTCTCACTCACTCACTCTCTCCTCTCTCTCTCTCTCTCTCTCTCTCTCTCTCTCTCTCAGACATACTAAGCACGAACCACAATCAAGTCTAGTCGAGAGTGGCAATTCAATCTGGCCAGACTTTAAAAATTGAAGCACTTTTACTCTTTGTCTCTCTCTCTCTATCTCTTTCTTTCACTCTCTTTCACTTCCACAATACCAGTTTTCTAAAGTCTCGAGAATTTTTGCTTCTTTGTTTGCCATCCTCCCAAACTGAGTTCTATTTCAGAGTCTGTCAGTGAATGGAAGCTTTTCAAAATTTAATTAGATTATAAAATTAAAATGAATTAAAGCACTTACGAGAGTTGGAGTTGGAGTGAGAGATAGAAAGAGAAAGAGAGAGAGAGAAATGATGTGGGGATAGTAGTGCCTGTGCAAGTCTCAACGCTCTCTTTTTACTTACTTCATCACAACAATAATAATGCAATTTAATTTACTTCGTATTTCTCAGAATGCCTTGAGAAAATGTGAATAAATGAATTAATGTGGAGTGAAGTGAGAGAGAGAGAGAGAGAGAGAGAGTTATATTTCATGAAACTTGTTCGGGAAACTTCTTTAGGTAGAGTTTTTCCGATCTCGACTGTCCACACTAAGTTAGGCACTGTTTTCCATTTTCTTCAATTTAATAATATAGATAGATAATTAGATTGGAAAAAGATAATATAGATAGGTTTGAAAATGACACAGTTTAAGGTGAAAAGCACGATTTTGAAAAAGAGATTTGATTCAATACAAAGTGCTACTTAACGGTCATCTGTATTATCATTCAATTGCAGCTTCTCAAATTGAAAAAACTCTATATTTAAGAGAGAGAGAGAGAGAGAGAGAGAGAGAGAGGGATAGAGAGAGATTGCCGACTCAGCAATTGGAGTCACGTGCCCGTTCTATGAAATGGCTTGTGATGATCATCCGTCTAATGGTGATGACGAGCACTAAACCACAAAATGCTCTTTATGTTATATCGTATATATATGTTTCACGTATTGATATCAATAACATATGTGTGTGTGTGTGTGTGGGCAGTGAAGATGCTTTAATATGACCAAAACGAAACAAGATATCAAATCTAAAACATGATTCTCTCTCTATAATAATAATAATAATAATAGTTCATAATTCGTGATTGTTAGTTTATGACTTGTTTGCCAAATAACACTCATATGTTTTTGGGTACTTACCTAAGTAAACGTATTCTAGTTTAGAAGACAAAATATTCTAAGAGTAACATTAGCATTTGGATACACACAAGTCTATCACTATCAAGTTTACTTATGTGTATTCATATATATTCATTAAATTGATCATGTCCAGATGCAATTGGCAATTTGCAATTTGGTAAAAACACTTTTTGTAAAGTGAGATCAAAGAAAAAACACGATATTTGCTTTATCACAAACCAAATGCACTATAAAATAAAATGGTGTGTCTCCAGAGTGATGTTGCATTTCAAAGAAAGAAAATATATACTATTTTTACATATCAAAACGAATGTTTTCCTTCTTTGCGAATCAAATGATGGCAAAACATCTCAGAGAGCTACAGTTTTTCTGTGAGTTACTAGTTTCTTTCGTGAAAATAGTGAAAGACAACTCATGGTATTAATGACAGTGAAGGACAACTCAATAAGAAACAATATTTTTTGTAAATTGAAGTAGACAAGTGTTTTGAATCAACGATTAAGTTTATGGCGATTTCAAATAAAGTGGACTTTTAACAAAACTTAACTTTAAACAATTTTAGTGAAAATATTTTATATTTTTTCACTTGTCCTTCTCTTTCTCTCTCCCTCTTTCTATCTCTTTGTCACTCTCACTTACAAAATCACTAAATTTCAGGAATTCTCTTTCTCTTGGAATGTTGGAGTGGACAAAATGTCTTAGATTCAATGAGATGTGAATGAATAACTATTAAGATTATAATAAAAAGAATATTTTTTAAACCAAATTTTACTTTAGATCAGAAACTATCTGAATTCAGTGAAAAGAATAAATTATTTCGAAACACTCTTTACTCTTTAAAGATTTCTAGTTTTCTCCTCCATTTTTTTCATTTTACTCTCTCTCTCTCTCTCTCTCTCTCTTACTTGTTTTCTTTTGTTTCGCCTATTTTACCCTCACGCTCTGACATACACACTCACTCGGTAGATCCACTCGATTGGTTAATGTTTGAAATTGGAAAAAGTTCAACTTGTTTAACACAGATAGAGAGAGAGAGAGAGAGAGAGAGAGATTGAATTCACATTGAGATTTCAAATTTCAAATTTCTACTTAAGAAGAGACAAAGGTTTCACATTTCACTTGAACACACAAAGTCAATCATAATGGAGGAGAAGAAGAAGAGCTTTTCTGTGAGTGTAAAAGAATTTCTCACAAGAATGAGTAGGATGAGAAGCATGAAAAGTTTTTTTCTTTTTTTCTTCTTCGCTGTCCTAGATAGATTAAGTCAAACTTTCTCTCTCCCTCCCTCTTTTACTTTCTCTCTTTCTCGCTTTCTTTTAAGTGTCATAAAAAAATCTTTGTTTCAATTCTGTAATTCGATTTTGTCTCAATTTTTTTTCATTTACTCAATTTTTTCCAAAAATCATGTACTTTTGAGAGAGGGGAGATAGAGTTGGATTAGAGACGAGAAAGATAGAATGGAAGAGAGAGAGAGAGAGAGAGAGAGAGAGAGAGAGATTAAAGACGATAGAGAGAGAGAGAGAGAGAGAGAGAGAGAGAGAGAGAGAGAGAGAGAGGTATTTAAATATTTGTAAAATATCTTCTTAGAACATTTTATTTTCTGGTGAATTCGTTTTGTTCATTTGCCGTTTTGGTTAATGTAACTTTAATTCATTGAGTTTGAAAGAGAGAGAGAGAAGAAAGAGAGAGAGAGTGTGTGTGTGTGAAAGAGAGAGTGAGAAAGCCGAAGCGATTAAAAATGTCAGCCGGGTTTGAGCCGGCAGAAGACTTGACACGCGGGGTCGAATTAATCGAATTGCTCATAGCTTTGTGTGTTGTTAAAGCACAATTTAAAGTCTCATTTTCCTCTTCTTCATTTTGTAGTTTTTTTGTACTTTGTTTAAAAAAGAACCATTTTTCTCTTCAAAATTGTACATGTCTCATCTGGACTATCTCTGACTGTATAGGGAATAGTGTCATCGATTTTTAAGTTAATCAGAATTACAATTATTATTAGTAGTAGTATTAAGCGATACAACTGCCCGTTGATTGGCATTTTGTTTGCGCAAACACCTAACCTCTTTTTCTCTCTCATTCTATCACTAAATCTTTCTTACTCTAACTCTTTCTCACTTTCTTTTATTAAAAGTTTTAATCATATCTCTCTAGTTTGTTTTCGCTTTTCTATGATCCAAACAAGGTTTTTTTCTATGAGCAAAATGCAACAACAATTAATTTATTTTAGAGAAGTTAAAACATCAAGTGACATCAAGTCCTTTAGGCCATCTGATTTGCCTATAGACGATAAGAAAAAATTGAAAAACTATTGAAAGTACATTCACAGATGACGTGATAACTCAGAAACTAAGAAGCTTGTTTTATCAAAACACAAATGTGTCAACCTTTTGTCATACTAGCACTAAACATCTTACAAGGAGGCCTTCTCAAGTGCAAGTTGATTTGCAAAAAATTAGCTGCCAACCGCCACAGGAACTGATGTTATAATCGATCCAAAATTCCAAACTAGCCATATGTTTCAATGGGACAGGTTGAAATCGAGCAATGACCATCACTGCCACACGTCGTCACACGGCTTGCTTCGGCACCTCTCCGAGCCACGCACAGTGCTACTTCACGCGCCAACATTTTTCTACTTTGTCTCTTTTCCACTTTATATTCAATCAGTAGTAC
>WURS02434497.1:0-15502 GCA_011762765.2 Rhinocypha anisoptera | reverse complement strand
ATGGAAGATAAATGACAGATATCTTTCTTGGACATGCTAGTGAAGAAACAGCCTGATGGGACCCTGGACATTTAGTGTACAGGAAGAAGACCTACACATACAAGTCACACCACCACCCTATTCAGAAGAATTCCTTTCTGAAAACCCTGCTACATCAAGCCTACTCCATTTCTGATGTGCAGGCCCTGGGCAAGGAGAAAGAGCATCTGCTTTGGAGAAGAATGGCTACCCCAAGAAAAGAGTCCTGAAAGAAATCACCAGGAAGGAAAGTGCGAAGACGCAATGTATGCCACAGTAACTTATGTAGCGGGTAGAACAGAGAAAATAGCAAGGATCCTAGTGAAGCACTATGTCATCGCCAGATTCAGCTCGCTCAAAAAAATATGCGACATACTTCCCAAGGCCAAGGATAAGCTGCCACACAACATCTATGAAGGTGTATACAAAATCTAATGCACCTGTGGGAAATGTTACATCGACCAAACTGGGAGATCCTTCAGATGCAGGCTGAAGGAGCATGAAAGGGTCTTCACCAAGAAGCAGTTCCGGCTCTCAGCGATGGCCGAACATGTTCTGACCGAACCTGGCCACGACATCAATTTTCATAATGCCAAAGTCATCGCTAGAGAAAATTGATACTTCCCCTGACTCATTCGGGAAGTGGTAGAGATTAAAAAACCCTTTTCAATTTCAACAGGGAAGACGGTTAACCTCTCGCCAACACCTGGAAGAGGCTATTCCGACACCAGACTTATGACCCTAAAAACGGTATTGGGGCCAACCCAGGGAGCTAATCAGGGTACACCTGACCCATAATGGACCCTATATATATCCGGCAAAAACTTTCATCTGAAAGAAGAATCATGAGAAATCACTTTCACCTGAAGATGTTCTCTGGAAAGAGAACGAAACTGTCATCAGCAAAAGACAATGGATGTGGCAGAGCACCAAAAACTTCGCAGCACCAAGTGTTGCATTTGTTTACGTCAAGTAGTTATGCAGCAGCAGTGGTACGTATCTTAACCTGATCGTTGCTGCAACGGCAGCAATGAGGGAGCTAGAGGAACAGCGTGATGCGTGAAATTTTGTTTCAAACTTGGCCAAATGCTACGGAGAATTTGGAATTATTCAACAAGCCTTTGGTAATGAAGCCATGAGTCGAAGCCAGTGTTTTGATGGTACAGTCGTTTTAAATCGGGCAGAACCTCGACAGATGAAGATTTGGGAATTGGGTGGCGTTTCACTTCAACAGACTCCAACCATGTCAAATTGGTGAACGATTTGGTGTGGGAAAATCGCCATTTAATTGTTAGGGAGATAGCCTAGGAAGTGAGCATTAGTTTTGGATCCTGTCAGACAATTTTGACAGACATTTTGTGCATGACGCATGTCGCATCAAAATTCGTCCAGTGGGTGCTGACTGATGAACAGAGACAAAAACATGTCGACATTTGTCAGGAACCCCTGGATCGAGCCAATGCCGACCCAGAGTTTATTAAAACCATCGTAACAGTGACGAAACCTGTGATTTACGGTTATGATGTTGAGACAAAGGCCCAGTCTTTTCAATTCTCATTCTCATTCCCTTTGCGGTTCTCATTCTCCGTGACCAAAGAAAGCTAGCATGTCCCACTCCAATGTGAAGGTCATGCTGGCGTGTTTCTTCGATTGGCAAGGGCTGATTATTTACGAATACGTCCCTCAAGGCCAAACTTTCAACAAAGATTTCTACTTAGAGGTTATAAAGAGACTGAGGGTTGCAGTGAGCCGAAAGAGACCAGACATGTGGAGAAACAATGCATGATGTTTCCACCATGATAACATCCCGGCTCACACGGAGCTGATCGTGGCAGAATTTTTCACCAAAACCAGAACTTCCGTGATCCTGCAGCCACCCTATTCTCCAGACGTGGCCCCATCAAACTTTATTTTGTTTCTAAAGTTAAAATCAACCTTAAAAGGGTGCCGATTCAACTCTATTGCGGACATTAAAACTAATTGTATGGCGGACCTGAAGAGGATCCCTAAGGCGGCTTACCAGGCAGAGTTCGAGAGCTGGAAGAAACATTGGCAAAGGTGCGTCATCAGTCAAGGCATGTACTTTGAGGGCGACAAGTTTGATTAAGCTGTATCCATCGAAATAAACAAGTCATAAAATCAGTCCGGTCTTTTTTTGATCACACCTTGTATATAAACCACACTGTGAGTTTTCTGACATCTACATGGAACAAATGGGGAGGAAATTCAGAGAATGGATAAAGGAGCAACACTCCTGCTTCAGGCAAGGAAATTCCTCATTACAATTTGCAAAACACCTACTGGACAAGAGCCACACAAGCAAATTTGTTCTGGAAATTGCAAATTTGTAGAGGAAGGATTAAGGCTATATTCATTGGAAGAGTTAGAGACTTCAAAGACTATTTGGTATAATGATATTTTACTTATTGACTTGGAGCCAAAAAAAACAATCTTCAGCTTCATAACTATTTTTGATGATGGTAAGATATTTTAGAATATGGATTTTTATATTTGTAGTGAGGAAATATAAACAATACACAATTTGTGGTGACATATTTTACCTAACAAAACTTGAATGTGCAAAATTACTTCTAGTGGATAATCTGCATCACTGTGACTCATAATTTTATTTCTTTCTCCTTTGTTAATACTAACGAGATATACCATAGTTATCATGGCAAGAAGTCATTTTGTGCTTTTGAATAGCAAATTTGAATTTTATTACATCTAAAGGAATTATCTACTGCTGAAGACAGAAATAAGCTAAAGAAGAAGAAGATAATAGTAAAAGGAATGTGGGTAATTAAACTGCAGTCTTCTCAACTCATTACGCCTTAAATTAGTAATTAAGGATTGCATTCAAAATAGTTAACTCTAAAGGTGACTCATACAAAAGTGATAGAAGAGTGAATGTTATTTTGATAGGCATTATTTGCACATGTGTATATGTTAAAAGCAACCAGGTTTTACTTCTCAATAGAATTCTATCCAGAGAAAAAAACAGGCCAATCACCTCTGACTTTTCATAAATCTAATTTCTTTGGTTTTCCGTTCTCACTTACTAGAGTCAGCTTTTCCTATAGTCATTAACATCTCCAACAGTTGCCATGAATATTAGTTACTTCCAATTAGCAAAAAGATGGTGTATTGAGGACCACCTTGTTCTAGAATGACTTTATGTAGGCAGTAAATGTATATAATTCACATTTGTGTGTAGTACACATTCACACATGTTTAACAATTATTTAATTATGTAAAACTATGAAATTTTTGCAAAATAAAATTTCTTGTACAGGAAATAAAACCATTTTTGGGTTATTTCTGAATGAGCTAAGTATAAAACAATTTCCTGGTTACAGGTAAAGTTCGAATCAACACCATGGATCTCTAGGCACCTTATAGTTCTTAGTCATAAGGGATCAGGAGATTACTTGACCTCCCTGCCTCCCAGAACCATCCATACTCTCAGCCTCAATTATTTTCTATGAATTTTCCATTATTCTTTTCACCATGCTTTCTTGGACCTATCATTTTCTCACCTCAGTTCATTATTTATCTCCCTGTAAAGCCTTCTCCAATAATCAACTCCGATTTTTTTGTTACCTACTCTCTGCCACCTTCCAAATTATTCATTAAGCAGAAATAATATTTTTTCCAAGTCATGTAGACAAAATGTAGTCACGGGGTTTAGCAGCTGATGGTAGGATGATAAGTTCATGCTCTAGTGTTTTTAGCTAGGGTTACCTTGGTAGGGAGGGAGGTAAGTAGTGTTGCATTGTAGCATTCATTAAAAGGTTGTAGTGTAGTAGTGGGCTACCTGTAGGGGAATTGAAAGACTAGCTACTAGCAAAGAACTGTTGCAGGAGGCACAATGAATATTAATGCTTATGTTAGGGGTTTGATACATTAGCCAACGTAGAAAACATAGCAGAATTTGTATTTTAGGTAGTATATTATATTGTTGGAGGTGCAGGATGCATGAGAGTCTCTTGGAAGAAAAATGAGGAGCAAAGGGAGTAAGGAAGGGAGGACGAGGATGGATCTATCTTGCAGCATGTTTGATTACATGAGGAAATATTGGGATTTGGAGGGGGCATATTTTTTTTAAGCGGCTTGGAGCATTTAAAGTTTTCTGAGAGATGGATGGTGTGCTTTTAGGTAGCAATGCAGAAGGTTCACTGTGGTTTTGTGAATAGACCTTTGAGAATGGCTTAAGGGAATGTATACCAGGTGTGTCCATGATACAGATGGAAAGGATGTGGGATTTGTTATTCGGGGAAGATGCAGGATGTTTCAAGATCTTTTTTATATAGGAGAGTTTCAGCGTAGTCATGAAAATTGGATAGAAATGTGTAGAGGGAATCAGGGTTGTTGCATATACTGTAGTTATGAATGGAGAGGGAATAGGACATGGGGCATTTAGTGTGGAAAAGGTGAAAGGAATAATGGTTTGTTAGTGGGTTTTATGTGAACCCAGGTATAGAATTTATTGTTAGTGAGGGATATTTTGAAGGTGAGGGTTTTTGAGGGTGAGGAGGAGAGAGAATGAATGTGTCAGAGAGAATGAACAATTCTTCTGTTGGGGCTTTTTCATTGAGGCACTTAAGAATTTCCACTCAAAAGTTATTCTTTGGATGTTCATTTATACATATACATGCACACACACAAAATGGTACCTGTCTAATTGCATAATATTTCACTTCGTAGCATGCATAGATTTATTCCAGGTAAACTTCTGCCTTGCTGAAGCAGGGTGTGCAGTGGATTCCAATTCTCAAAATCGAGAATTTTTCCAAGAGAAATATCATGTTTTTCAAGGAGGTGCTGTGGGTTCCATCATCATTAATATTGCAATCCGAAGATTGGTTGACTGCAGTCCTCCATCCTTACCTATATAGTGCTAGCTCTCTAGCTCTAGATAGGTAAGGCACTAGACCTACCCTTGGTAGATCTTCATTCTAATGTCTTAGATAATTTTCCCTATACATTTGTCCCTCGGTCTTCCCTGCAGGGCCTCCCCCCTCTATTTTTCCTTCTATTACGAGTATAGTCCTCACGAACCCATTATTATCAGGGTGAGTTCTATCCACCTTATTCTTCTTTTCCTTACAGTACTCCACATTGCCTTAGCTTCATCTGCTCTTCTGTACATTTCCTCATTCCTAACTTTGCCCATCCACTTGGTTTTCAGCATTATCCTCCAGTACCATGTTTTGAAGGCTGTTATTCTTCTCTGGTCTGTTTTTCCAATGCTCCATGCTCTGATCCATTGAATGTCATGCTTCATATGAATGTTTTCACATATTCTGGTTTCATATATTTGGTTTGAGCATAGCAGTTGTCTCTTCATAGTGAATGCCTTCTTAGCCTGAGTTAATCTACTCTTAATATCCATAGAACTTCTTCCATGCCATGCAGTACTGCTTCCCAGGTAGGATTGATTCTACTTGTTCTAACTTCCCTCTTTGTATCCCAAAATCTGCACTCAGCTTCTCTCTTCCACATACTAATATTTTAGTCTTCCTTCTATTTATTCTCATGTTATCATCAAACATACATCCTAATTTATTTTACTTATTATTTTTTAAACTCTTAATGCATTTACTAATTGTCTTATATAACTTACTGCCTCCATAAAACATTCTGGATATAAGGTTACATTTTAATTCGCCTTAATATGGAGTGGCTATATTTTAATATGAGGAAAGAATTCTCTGTAAGCCTTTGGTTCAGAAAGTCAAATAAGCATTTTTATTATACTTGACTGCCACACAATTTGCTGTGACATCTTGCTATCACAGCAAAGAAAATTTTGGCAAAAACCTTCATCTAGTAGAAAGTAATGCCTTTAAGCAAGAATTAACAGGAGGGTTAAAGGATGGGGCACAGTCAGAAATAGATCAAAACAAATCATATATCTGGTAAAGACAATAAAAATGCATGATATAAGTCTTTAAAAATACATATGTCGTGTGTAGCAAGAACTAAGGAATGGGTCATAGACGCAAACAAAAAAATAAACTACTCTGACTGATACTTGAGTGATACGACTGAAAGTTAACTAAATAACCACAACCTGGTGTGTCGCTGAATTGCATAATGTAATTTCTTTAACACGGCGAATAAATACCCGAGGCATTAACCAATTTTTATTCGGAAGAAGGAAAGTGTGTTATCTTTGATTGACAAGCGGTTTATAATATGATATTATTCTAAAAATTGATTTAAAATTTTTTTAAAAATCATGATCCGAATTGAATACAACATGATCATCGAAATTCAGCAATTAAAAAATTACAGAAAAATGTGGAAAAAACATTTATGAATGGACCAAAACATTTGTGACAATACCAAAGAAGAATTCAGGCACCTAAATTTCGGAGACAGGACTTGCCCCAACTGGTCTGGAGTCGGGGAAGAAAAACAACCTTAATATGTCATACGATTCTGAACGCATGCTGTCTGACACGTAACATGGAACCGTTTCCCAAAGCAACGATTTCATAATTTGAAATTCAACAGTGTAATGCTCCGAAAAAACCTCGCGTGAATGACAGAGTACGTGGTTTTCCAAAATGATTCTGGAATAGCCCGTGGCAGAGTAAAATCTGGAGAAAATCAAGGATTCCAGTTTTTTCCGTTTCCAGTTTTCAGTGAGGTAATGATTTCAAGGAGTTTTCCCAGTTTTCACGGTGGGTTGTCACCCTATTATGCAATAAACCTACACATTACGTTAAAAGCTGTAATTAATTACTTAACTAATTTCTTTATACTCAATAGGTGTATCACTGCATTGCACAGGCACTCCTTGCAGTAGGACAGAGATGGATTCGTAATCCTTTTACTGCTACCGGCGTAAACAACGGTTTCTGTTGATACAAAGGTTACTTCCTGGTGTTTGAAATTTGGCAACTTTCGTCCAGAGATGATTATGCGATTGGTTTGAATAACAGTTAGGATGTTATGAATGCATCTGAAGAAATCTGACAGGTACAGAATGTTGTCCACGTGACGATTAAGGCATAATTGAGAATAGCGAGCTCAATATTCCATTCAACTTATACTTCCGTCATATCATTAGTATAATGAGCCAGGTAGAAGCTGAATAGCGAATAGGTTCGACATTCAACCGAACTGAGTTTCAAGAATGAATGTCTTTCATCTCCATGCCCGCCACAAAAAGGAAACAATTTTATCGGTGAAAAAAATTCAAGCAACTTTAACCACGTGTCAGAATTTTTGAAAGTCGGCCAAATTTATCATAGTTAGAAAGTCTTTTGTGAATCTATTAAGAAAAGGCATTTTAATGCCTGCATTTCAAAGCTTCCGACTCATGAAATATTTTTAGTACCTAATAGTAAACTCTACAAAATCATACTATCATGCCCCAGCAAACCTCGATAGGCTGCTGAATTGTAAGTCACTATAAATGACAACCGGAAAAGAGAACGGGCATAAATTGTACTTTATATGAACAAAGAACGAAACAATACATTCAAAATTTTATTCGAAGGATTATATGTAAGAAGAGATACTGTTTGCATCAACTAAACAAACGATTGAACGGGCCTGCAAGAATATATCAAATGCTTAATTCTAAGAACCAAGAATCACTGAGGTGAAAGGTGGAACTTTTTTATTTATAACTGTTACTAGATCATAAGCGTTCTATACAATATAGCTGCTTAAATATTTGTAAAAGTCACTTTTATTCATAGTTAAAGTTATACCGAAATTCTCATTTTAACACTAAGTTAAATAACAATTCAAGAAATATTTCAGAAAAATATGTATGTCTTTCGTCGCAAATTTGTAATAACAGCGCAAAAAAATTTCATTGTAATATATATATTTTCTTAAAAGAATGCAAGCAAGAGTTAACGTCACTGCTTTACTTTACAAAATTACGCCCACTAAGGTTTCTTGTTCATGTTGCCAATGATTCCCCGTTTTACATTGCGGATGTATGAAATAAGTGAGGAAGGAGCCAAGGATGAAATAGAAATTGAATATTCTTATGCTGTACTTATGAAATTTTCCTCGTTATTGATGAAATATTTCATATCTAAATGACTTGAACAACAAAAGAAACCAGAACTTAATGTTCGGTTAAAAGAAAAAGGTCATCTACCACATCTATAGAATAAAAGGTAAAATAATTTTGTGAGATGCATGCTTATTTTCGAATTTACAAATATTTAACTCTTAGCTAAAAACGTTAATCGTATATCATAAATACAGCTAAAAGAAATTCATGGCAATTACGTATAAATGCAAGCGGAGTGCCAAGGGAAAAAAATGTTGTATGCAACATGGGGGAGTACAAGGATTAAGCATCTTTTGGGGCTTCAAAAGGTGTTTTACGAAGACCGTATTTTCACGAGCCAACAAATTAGCTCATATAAACTGTCCCAGTAGGATATAAAATCTATTCTTACGGTAAGAGCTTTGACGCTGAATTACGTATGGCTTCATGCCTCCTTAAATTCGTGCTATCGAGTAATTCCAGCGACAGTACTTTATTACGGCATAAAACTTCAATATCTCCTGCGACAAAATATCTACCACGATATTACACCGCAGTAGTTATTCATACATGCCAATATCATACCACTTCAGTTGTTTCAATAAAACTAGAAAATTTATGATCACTTTTGTGCTTAGTAGCGTGAGAGAAAAGAAGATAGTAACAATATGTCCATCGATAATTCGAGGATCGAAGGTCGAGATTAAGTTCCTCCACTTTTTAGCCTAAAAATTATATCACATCTCAGATGTGGTATTTCACAGATGAAATTGTAATTTCAGGCGTAAAAAGTTTGGTCCTCTAATGGGTGACATAAGTAATTTCTACTTGGGAGTGAGATACGTCAACCACAAATTAGTGGTAGAATAATAAATTTAACATTTTATTCACCTTACGCGCTCTATCGATAGGATTAGAACTAAATTCTATTCCGTGAACAGCTATCTGGAGGAGGGTTAGCCATTGAATAGAAAACAATTGAGAGAGGATAATCTATATGAAGGAGCGTCCTATGTACGCAGACACGTACAACCCTATGTCGATTTGGAATTTAGGTCGGGGAGGGAATGGCATTCGACGGGCCTGGACTACGCCTGATCTACAAAATGTCGATATTTCAATATAAATCGAAACATAAAAATCAAGGACGTACCCACCAGGCACCTGAGAGAAAAATTACGAAAGAAAACTAAAAGAACAGATTCAAATACGTTAAGAATGCAAAGAGAAAGTGTTCCAGGATAGATTTCGGCATCACCAGGGAGATTCATTCTCCAAATGTACATTCCAATCACGTTGAAGCCTCTGACACATTTCCTGATGTGGAGCGTTATCGTCTAAACATAATACCAAATCGGCAAAAACGAAGTTTAGACAGTAGATGCCACAAAACCATTGCTCTCTATTTGTTGGTTTTCCGTAAAATTTCATGTAAATTTACCATATAAATGAGTTTCAACCTAGAATAGTATGTTTTTTAATTGAAACGGAAGACAAAGATTAGTTATAGATATTTTTTTTACAAAGAAGGCTTTTACGAAAACGCGCGTTTAAATGATTTCTTGGAATTAATTTGGCATTTGACTAAAATTAGCAACCTTTATAAGAGACTATTTTATAATTAGTTACTACCCAATCTTCTATTATATGAAATATAATCAATGTACCTGATTGCTTGAAACAGGACGCGTTCCAGTTATCACCCAACTCCTGCTCTGAACAGGGGTTAACTTAGACGAAGAGTGTAGTTAGTTAGCCCAAAATATCCATCGATATTTAACTTTTTTTAGTTGACAAAATTTAATGAATATTAGAAAATTAATTCGACTGGTAGTTTGGAGAGTCAATCGCATTTTAGGTCTTATTTAGATAATATTCTCCACACAGCATGGTTAAATCCTTTCAATTGCTTACAAGACTTACCTGAGCGTTCACCACTCAATTAAAAGCAATACTTCAGGAAACCTCCACTAAAATATCAGAGTTGGATAAGTTGAAAACTGCATTTTCTAGTAATTTTTAGTTTTAAGGACCATATTTACGTCGCAGCACCTTCAGAGTGTTGAGAGTAAAACTAATAGTGGATATATCCGAGTGTTTCATTCAACCAAACTTCCAACGACGTAGGATTCCCACAGAGTTATGACTGATACATTTTTCCATAAAATAATAAAATAATTCAATTTACCTCAGCACAATTTTAAACGACAAGAGGACATATAAAAGCAGAAAAAGACCCACTTTCCCATGAAGTTTACTTGGTGTAGGGTGTGATGTGAGTTCAATCCTAAGCTATCAAAACTAAATTTCAGTTTCAAGAGTAGGCATTATGGTATATTTAGTTCACATATCATTTTCTCTGAATGAATCATCAATCTTTAAAAGTTTTGTAAAAATTCTGAAGCAATGAAAAACATTTATTGAAATGAAAAAGAAAATAAATCACATATAGTACATTGCTTCCCGAAAGGAGAAATAAAAGTCTTAGAATTTGGTATTACGTGCACCTCCCATTCAGGCGATAACGAGATTTTAATGCTTCAAAAGAGTAATGAATTAATCAAAAGGAAGTAATATCCAAGGCAAAAGACAAAGTAAGTGATCGCTTCGGGTCGGTTTGAATCAATTGAGTTCATTCAGATTTTTCAGAATATCGTAAATAGATAATCCGGATAGAATGGACGCTAATTACACAGAAAATTTCTTTCAAGTGGCTGGTCAAAAACTTTTTGAGCACTGCGAGTGCTGTCGTTCAGTTCAATCCACATAGCAGGCAGTTGGAAACCAATTAGAAAACTTTGGTTTATAATATTCAAAACTTTATTTAAACTCTTGGAGAGAAAACATATTAAAACTTCGCATTTTTGGAAACTTGAGGATTATATTCCGTCCTTATGAATACCAAATAAATTTAAACCTGTAATGTCCGTGTTATAATGTTCTCGTAAACTTTGTAGGAATGTTGTTTTAAAGAGCTCTGGAGAGGATAAAATATAAATGATATATAAGAATTGATCTTTGCATGATTACCGGGTTTACACCGAGCGAGTTTCCTTAATTAAGATTACAACAGTTTCGCCGGCACCTCAGCTTGCGCATTCAGGTCAAAGGGGTCTACAGATTCAACTGAAGACGACAGGTAGAATTTCGGAAAAACTATTGTTAACTAAAGCCAAAGAACTCGGTGAAAACCAAGGATTCATGAAGAGATCATAAAATCCACGCCGAGGAAACCTCCGAAAGATCGAACGTACATACAAATTGTCTACGCATTCAGTTCAGCTCATTTATCGTAAAAAATAAAAATGAGGTCGTGGTAGACCAGTGACTGGAACTCTGGACAACAATGAACGGGAGATCCGGGTTCAAGGTCCGATCACATCTCTGGATATCTCCACCTAAACCCAAACTTTGTTTTTGGATACGACATCTTGGGAAACCACAAGCGGCACAGGGGAAGGATCTACCCCTTCGCTACACTGACACGTGAATTTTAGACAGAATAGAATAAATTTATTTTGTTCTGAGGCAACAAGGCCACTTAAGAACAAGAACATGTTTACAACAGAAAAAAGAAAAAGAATTTTCACACGCCGAAGGGTTTCGTAGTAATAGGATAGCTCTGATGGCACTTATTAAAAGACCTTAGGGTTGAATACTGCGCTTACATAAATATATGACAGAGCCTACATTTTATTTTCTTCCACATTTTCACGATAACATAGATAGAAAACTAATACGAAGTAAACATTGACATCAAGCTATTTATTTCCTCCAATAAGATGAGAATGGTATGAATCAGAAATTATGGTTACTTAATGCTCTTGATAAAGAGTTTGTGTCAAGGACAAATGTCATCATTTACCTCCGTGATCCGTATACGGTTCCCAGATTTTCACCGCGTTCGTTTGGGTGGACTTGAAAACAGATTCGCCGCCATTCCAGCTGGTGTCATCAGCCCGAGTTTTTTTAAATGAAAAACGTTAAAGGTAACGGGGAAACTGTATTTTGTAAAATGATTACACGCGAGTAAATGGTACTGCGTCAGCATCCTTGGATTTTAGCCTCCTTCACTTTAGTTCCTCGTGGGTGACCCTGGTCGACTCACTGTCAGTCTATTTCGCCCGCCTAGATGAACGACCAAGTCGTCTACAGTGTGTGCACCTCCTCTACTTTGCCATCCGCGAAACTCCACACCTCAGCGGCCCAAGTCGAGGCAGGGTCACACTCCGCTTAGAGAGGTATTATATCGTTCCAACACACTTCTTCCAGAAGAAATTCACGAAAAGGACCTTTTTTTTACAAATAATTCTCGACGATCTACTCCAGCTTGATATGCACATGCAGCTTTAACAGATTAGTGACACGCTCGGCAAAAAAGATCGAAACATATGAGAAATCTATCGAATTCTATGAAATTCATTGAAATTCTTATGAATGGTCTCAAAATAGCACACTAGTCAATGTATTCATTTTGTGTATGGAAAGTATCAACTGTCAAACAAGGTATGGTACCCTATATATTGATGTATCTTGTTTGTCGAAAGCTACTATCAGTATGCGAAGAAGACATTTGTCTACTACTACTCTCTGGGAAAGACGTTACAGCTTCGGTCATTCGTTTCTCAGTTTTAGGGAGGTCATTCCTCTTTTTCTCACTACTCCAGACTCAATGTTTAACCTAAATCTGCTAAAATTTACAACTTTGCATTTTTTCTGAAATTGATCTGTTTATTTGTACGGTAATATTTCTATTTATTCAATATATATGCTAATCATTGCCACGCTTTCCATTCCTTTTCTGCCTACGTGAGACCTAACAGCCTTGCTTGGAAATGTATTCAAACAGCTGTGCGCCAGCACATTTTGATTGAGGTTCCACGCGAATGGGACCAACTCTAGAAATTGTGTCAAAATTACAATTGCATGTCACCGGAAATGCGGCATGGTAATCCGAGGGTCAATCTGGCTTCCGCGTTTTGCAAGTGGCCAGTGGGAGAGAGATGAACGGAAAACGACACCCAAAAAAATATAATGCATTCATTCAAGTTCACTGCAAACCATTGCGTTTCTTCACCTTTCAGCACGTTCAATTTTTAGTAATTCATCTAAGTGAAAAACATGAAATTTTGTTTCAAAAGTAATATTTGAGGTAAATTATGGTAAATCTAAATTTTAAAAATAGTTTTCGTCAATTTTTGTTCGTCTTACATAAGTTATTTTCATGTTATCAAAGTAAAATCAGTGTAAGAAATGTAGATTTTTATCTTTACTCGGTGGAGAAGTTGAATGAATCCTTTTCAACAGGTTCCGATAACATACGTATTAACAAACTACAAGTTTTGAATGTGAGAAATTCGTTTTTCCAGCTCTGAAAATTGTATGGTTAGATTTAAGTTAAAGGAAAACATTATAACCTATGATTTATGTGTACAGGGATTTAAGATTTAACTTAATGAGTCGATACCAACCTATTTTTCTAAAAAGGAAAGCAGTAGTTTTGTAGCAGTTTATTGGATTGTTTATCGAAATAAAATTAACTCTATTTCCTAACTCTAAATTAATTCTATTTATTTAATAATGAAAGGTCCTATAATTCTCCTTGTGAAACATTATGATGTAAGTTGTATTTTAAGCGATAAAAAGGAGAATTATGAATAATTTCAATTTTTTATATGAGTTACTGAAAAACTTGATGTAACAAGCTCAATTGATAAACAATATATCATACTTAGTTATCAGAAATCACATCAATTATGTAATTTAATGTTTGAAATAAGTCTACGATTACATATTGATACATGGAGGAGGAAAATTGCAATAAGACATAATTTCAATTGGAAATTATAAATTCTTAGTCTAATTAGACTTTTCCAATGTACGAAATTAATACTTCAAACGCTCTTCGAATTTAGTACAATCATAAGCAAGCATATGCTCGAAGAATAAAACCTATGGAAGCAAAGTCTCTGTAAGACTTTCGTTGTCTTTAATTACGCCTATTTAATTAATAAAGTTTTCTATTCCGATAATTCACCAACAAATTCAAATAAATTATCATTATATTACGAAATGAGTTTTTCAATTACAGCAGAGGCAGTCCTTAAACTATTTCCCTTGTTGAATTTAAAAATGTAATATAGTTTTTCTAAATTGTGAATGTTAAAGGATTTTAACATCATTTATGATTCCATGTATAGTAGCATGATAATATTACTTAAGTTCCTCAAAGTTTAAACTTCCTAAATTAGAAGTCATCCGGATAGGTATGTTCCTTCAAGTGACACTTTGGACATGGAATGGAAATCAAATCGTCCTTTTTTCATATTTAGTTTTTTATCGCGCTTTATTCCCCGGAAAAAAATGAATTAGCTTTATTTTACTCGAATTTCGCCTTCTACTCCGAGGGAAAATTCTTTCTGTACCTTTGTGGAGGAGAGTAATGGACGTTTCCGCTATTTTTCATTCATTATATTCGCCTTTTCCCCTCCATTTGAAACTTTCGGTCACATTCCGGAATGGGGGACTTTTACTGTAACAAGTTTGGAGAATAGACTCAGAAAAGTCTTGAAAAATCCGTGAAAATCGGGATCCCCTCAACCTCTAGTGTTCTCTTAAAGTAAGAGAAAAAAGAATTATACCTAAACTTGAAGTCAAATGAGTTCATAACGATTACGTTAAATTAGTGACTAAAAACCCCTGTGGAATTAAAAAATATATTGTCCCTAATTATGACTAGATTCCATTAAGTTACTCCCGAAACGATACTTTGAACTTCGCAAAAGTTTAATGTGCAATGAATTTTGCAAGAAGAATTACACAGCATATACAACTTATTATATCAACTCTCCGAAAGGTTGAACGCAAGCAGACAATGAATTGGCGAGGAGACATTCATGCTCCTCTTAAAGTTCCTCTTAAAACGGAACGAAGCACCGCTTGTTATTCAGCATCGAGACATGGGAAATTCTCTTCCACAAAAGTATATTATATACAGAGTGAATGCGATCGTCCATCCCTCTGTTAATTTTGGTATGCACGGACTCCCAACTATGAATTTAATATGCTCGAGGGGAGGGAGCATGGACTCAAAGGGAGGAGGGGAGGAGACCGGTGAGAAAGAGATCTTTGAGAGGGGATACTCGTAAATCTAGTCTCCGTTTATGTGCAATGCCCCTTGGACCGGTGACTTTGACCGAAGATCCCCTGAGGTCGTCGGAGATGGGTTCATTCACGACTTATTTGGGTTTCGCACCCCCAAGTTCCCGGGAAAGAATGCAAATCATGAAGGGAACAGATGGGAGAGGGAGTGGGAATTTCCGGCGAAAGAAAGGAGGAGAGAATAAGCATCGTCTCGGGGCAGTCTTGGAAGTGGGAGGAGACGAATGTTTCAGAGAAGGCCGGGAAATATAGCCTGAGAGAGAGAGAGAGAGAGAGAGAGGGAGAGAGAGGAGAGTG
>WURS02434486.1:0-15503 GCA_011762765.2 Rhinocypha anisoptera | reverse complement strand
TTATCTCATCCGCAGAGCAGCGATAATCGCTACAGTCTTTCTTCACTTCTAATATCGAAACAAAGCGGCGGCTACGCTGCCGCTTTGAACAAGCGATGTTTCGCTGTATTTGTGCGACTTACACACGCACACACGCACACACACACGCGGTTGTGTGATTTAAATCACCCCCACTGGGGTAATTATTCTTAACCATTTCTTTAAGAGTAACAAGTTATTTTTATTTTTTAATTTTATCTTTTTCTACTATTAGTTAAAATAGGATGGGAAGGAATCTTTATCTCACTCACTCTCTGCCAATCATATTCTCATCACTATGTTAAATTTTACTCACTTTCATTCTCTCTCTCAATTGTCAATCTTTTTCAAGAAAGGTAAGCAAGTGAAATGCAGTGATGTTGGATGTGTGAAACAGTACAGGCGCACAGAATTAGTAGACTAGGTCGAGTCACTTTATATGGCGTGTTTCACGCTTAAGCTCAATTGCATGCCTCACCTGATAACGTTAACCACACCAGATAAAACAAGAGAATCTCGCTAGCTTTCACTGGATTGTTTTGATTCTTTTCATTTATTTATACTCTCACACACAACAACCATATTGCGCACCCCATATATATTACACACACACACACACACACTCAACCCCGAGCAAAGTTACATAATCAGTTCATAAACACGACACCACTTCCACAACCCGATCAATCAACCCAATGGGTTTTTGCAACCCAATTTTCTACTCAACACACACACTCACTCAGGTGCCAAACTGTGATTGCTCATTCAACAAAGTGACATTTTCGCTATTTTAAATATTTATAATGCATCCAAAGTTACATACACTCTCTCACAGACACTTTTTTCAACATTGTCATAAATTTAGTTTTGATGATAATGAAGACATAGAATCTTCATTTTCCTTTGAATCTAAAGTAATTAAGGAAAATGCTGAACATTTTTGGAGTGTGTTATTCAACGGAAATACAAAAAAATGAAAATAACATAATAATAATAATAATAAATCAAGTAGTTCTTTTATTCTCGTTGAATTATTATATGTGAAAATATGTGTGTATGTACATTCCACCATCACACACCAAGTGTCACCGGGGGAAGTTAATTTGTTTCATAAATAAGTTTTCAAGCAACAAAAATTCAAGTCAAAATACAACAAAAACAACGTTGAAAACAGTAACTTTTGAATTAGTATTTAATTTTTTATATATTTCAAAAAATGTCGAAATTTAAAAGTTACTGAAATGTGACACAGAAGTTGGACCGAATGAATGCAACCTGATAGCCTCCTTTCTCTCTCTCTCACTTTTTTCTTCTCTTTTTTGAATTTGATTGGAAAAAGGGAACAATTTGAATAGACTAATAAATCAGATAAGTAGAAGTTCTCAAGAATAAAAATGTCAAATGTAAAAAAAGTACAACAAAAATACAATTCCATTGGCTCACTGTGTTGAAATTGTTAATTATTGCGTTATCATCATTTTCTCTTGGCACTACCAAACTAACTTGTAGGTAGATATTTTGTAATTTAAAATATATAAAATATGACCTTAAAAAGTAATTGAAAATGGGAGAGAGAAGAAAAAGGAGTGAGTGAGAGAGAGAGAGAGAGGATGAGAAAGCACTCGATCGTGTCTGGTCTACTCGCTATTAGCGACGCATGTCACGCATCTAGCTTCTTCCTTTTGCCGTTTTTCAAAAGCACACAAGTTAGAAGAAGAAATTAATAAATTTTAAAAATTATTTTTAAAAAAACCTAAAAACCAATTTAGATATTAAAACAGGGCAAATTAATTTTATTTAAACAAGAAACTAGCTGCAATGCGAATGCGAAATGAGAAAGTGTGAACCTAGACTGACTATAGTCAATCTCATGACAGTGAGATAGAGTGAGTGAGTGAGAGAGAGAGAGAGAGAGAGAGAGAAATCTAGACGTATTTTGAGCCCGGGTGCTTACACGCCAGGTATCACATGATTGGCAAGTCGACACCCATGAGTTTTAGTGCTGTTTATAAATGATTTTTCTCATTTCCAATGACAATGTGACTTAATTGCATACGCAAAAAGAAAGAGAAGGAGAAAACAAAAAATGGAATAAATAAATAAGTATACTTCAAAAAAACTTTATTCTGTTCTCTCTATGTGTATTGTTGACTATGGAAAGAATGCTGATAAAGATGATAGTAATGCTGATGATGATGTCAAGATCTCAAAACACAAGGTAATGTGCGGGCCAAAGACAAATACATTTTACTTGGAAAGTTGGAACAAAAACTTGCAAAATGAAAAAAATGGGAAGGGGAAGAAAAAGTGCAGCCACCATCATCACCCAAACCCTAACATCACTAACAACAACAATCAACCAACCAACCAATGACAAAGACACCAAGACACATAGCATAGCATCCGCCTCTGTCAAGTTGAGTAAATATACCCACTACTCACGCACAATGCTGTTGCAATTTAAATTCAATTTACTTTTATTTATATTGCCTAGGTCTATCACTGTGCATGGCTGTGTGTGTGTCAATTGATTTGGTAAAAGAGCGATCTTAGACATTGAGTTTGAAATTGATGCCAGTGGGCCAATGTGCAATGGTCTATTCTGCAACATACAACTTTGCAAGAGTTTGGTGAACAAAGTTAGCGAGAGTGAGCTACAGATAGTAAGAGAAAAAGAGTTTGAAAGAGAGAGAGAGAGAGAGAGAGAGAGAGAGAGAGAGAGACAAAGAGTGAGTGATTGAGTGAGTGAGAAAGATGATTGTGAAACAGCAAGATTCAATTGCTTACAGGAAAGCCCGCTGTGAAGGGTTTTTACTCTAACTTACTTTCTCTCTCTCTCTTTCTCTTGCTTTCTCTCTCAATTATATTTTTCTTGTTTTAACTCTTTTCTCGTTCTTTCACTTTTTTATATTCTTATTTTTTCTTTTATTTTGCTTATTCACCTTCTATTCCTTTCAATATTCAATATTTAATTCTAAATCGATTCTCATTTGTTTTTCATTTTTGTTTTTACAAATGTTATTCTAAATTACTTTAGAATAAGTCACAGAAGTAACCAAACTAAAATTTAAAAACAAAGAAAAGACGCACATCAAATGCAATAACAAACAAAAAAAATGCAAATAATGCATTCGAAGCCTGGGAGGTAAAAACCAAAAACATGTTAACTATTTTTTGTTCTTTCATTCTCTCTTTTACAAAAAATTGCCACATTTATTATTTTGTTTTTATTATACTTAATTTTCTTTTTGCATATGTGTTGAAAAAATTTCCTTTTTTTGCTTTCTTTCTTTCTCTCACACTGTGTGTATTTCAAGCACGTATATATGTTTTTCCTGATAAGCAAATTGAATTATGCAACATCATCATCAAAGCTTTGCTATCATCATTATCATGCTTTTATATAGTTAGAGTGAGTAAGTGAGCAAGTGAGAGAGAGAGAGAGAGAGAGAGAGAGAGAGAGAGAGAGAGGCTAAAGAGAAGTTGACATCGAGAGTGGTGAGATGAGCCGCCCGTCAGACACGTTTTACTTCAGTGATGATGATGATGGCACGATGCCTCGTTTTACTCACCTTTCATTCTACTTGCCACACTCCAATGGGAATTTCTTAATTGAGAGATAAAGAGGAGACGCATGCACACGTAATGTTACTGTCATTCCCTCTCTCTCTCCCTTCCTCTCACTCTCCCTCCCTCTCTCTCTCTCTCTCTCTCTCTCTCTCTCTCTATTTCTCTCTTTTGGTGCTATTGTTTCAATTTTCCCAGAGAATGGATTCATACTAATGGTAATGTGACGGAAATGGTAACCATAATAGAATAATAATCTTGTTAAACTTAACAACACTGTTTCGAAAACAAAACAAAATTCAAATTTTAATACCAAATACCAAACACATTGTTTATTGACTTATACATGACAAAAATCAGTAATTATTTCACCTTCATTAAATTTATTATGTAAGTATTTGCTTAAATTGATCGTTTTAATTACTGTAAAGTGAACTGTATTATTTTCGCATTTTTTACAGTTAAAAATGTCTCCAGTGTATACTTATATCAGGTTCAATGTTTCTGAACAAGTTAATTTGATCACACTTGATTGTGCATAAACACTTCCTAAATAGACCCACACAGACATATATGTATACATTTACGCGTAAGTAAAGAAGAAGCCCAAGTATTGCAGGCAAATCAAAAACAAGAGCTGTTTAGGGAAGCAACCAAAAATCAAGTGGTTAAATTAATGCTAAATGACATCTGCGAGATGGCGTACAACTCACGAGCCAGATTGGTTTAACAGGCATATGCCATATAAACATACACAAGCAAACTGCATCTAGAGGTGAATTTAATTAAAACTGACGTAGTAACAAAACAGAGTTTTGCAACCTGACAAACAACACACTCGGTTGTCTCTCTCTTTATCTCTCTCTCTCTTCCTCTCACAATTTTTTCTTTTTTTCCTACGTAGTGAGGTGAGATAGTCTCTCCAAGACTCTCTGGTGGTCAAGTGCAATGACGTGATTCGAACTCTCTGAACACGCATAGAGCTTTTGTTTTTAAAGTTTTGTTTTAGCACAACATTTGAAAATAGCTGACACGTTGCTAGAAGTAATGGTAGATTTTGTGGTTAAGATATTTTAATTTTTTTTGTTTGAATCTCATTACACAACTACGGAAGCAAGTTAAAGTAGGTCTGATGGAGTGAGTTTCCGTGCCAATTTCAATTCTTTCTTTTTCTCTATTGACCACTCTCACTTTTAGCCTCGAGTGTTCGCGGAAATATCGCAATAGCACGAAATCGAAATAGCTTAGTATCACTCACCCATCCTCCCCCTCAAAATCGATTACAGCCACTTCAAGTTGCACTCCGAGTATACTTGAAGCAACTTCTTTTTTCACTCTATTTTTTAACTTGTCAGTTATAAAGACTACTGTTAATTGTTATCTTTAGACCAAGTTCTTCTCCGGAACTAACAAATGCCAGGAACTCTAAATGTCTCTGGACCTTTTTGGCTGTTTTCAATGTCGATTGTTGCAAGCAAGAGAGAGAGAGAGAGAGAGAGTCTAGGCAATGCACGAGTAACACACTTAAAGTCAACCCTGTAAAAGTACCCCTTTCGCAACTGTGGTTTTACGCACGCAAAAAGAGTATATTTGTTGTTCGCATTATTCGTAACACGAAGACATTCAATTGTAGTTAAATTTTTAATGGAAATAACGCACTTGCTTATTAGTGCAACGACTTAAGCCGATAGAAGACAGGAAAATTGTTATTTGAATTCCAGTTGGTTTATGAATGTGTTTGTGTGTATGCAAGCATGTGACGTTATGTTATGTATCGACCAGAAAAGAAAATTCAAGAGAAAGTAACTTTAGCTTAAAAACTTTTTAAAATAAAAAATAGGCACTTGATTTAAAGTTTTTTTTCATAAAAAAACAAAACTCATAATATACTATTGCACGAAATGCTAAACAAAGCAAACAACAATTTTTTAAAAAACTAGTTTCCCGTGGAAATAGTAAGAAATTACTCAATAGTATAGTGAAGAACGACTCATGGTATCGATGATAGTGAGAGACAGCTTACGATATCGATGGTAGTGAAGAACGAAACAGTGGTATCGATTATGAGTGAGCTCTTGCTGTATGACGATCTTTATTTTTCAGCGTCATGCCGAACTTTATTTAAAATTAGAAGTGTTAAACGTAACGGTAAAAATTTAAAAGTAATCCTTTACTAATTGTGTTAATGTTAGCTAGAAGTTGAGGCAAATTTTGCACTGTTTGTCACCCATATCGATGTATTTCGTAATCTCTCAATGTAGTGGCACATTTGGTGCTGATCTAAGACCGTGTCATGAGTGGCGATGTGTGCCAGTTCATTAATTGAAGCTTAACTCTAGTGAATCAATGACCAATGGCCTTTTATCGCTCTGCTTGCCATGGAACATCAAAGGGGTACCAACCACTAGTACTACTCTAATGGAGCTCACTTTCACTCTCCATTAATCCGATTATCAGTGGTGAAAGGAAAAGTAGAAGAGAGAGGGAAAGAAAAAGTCCACACCATTAACCGGAATGACTTTTCGCAGGTGCCACCGGCAGCTACTCGTTGGCTTTCGGTGAAGTTCTCTCTCACACATTCACTCTGGTCACTCAAAGCATTCATTTTTCATTCACCATGAAGTTGAGCTTATGAAGTGCACCTAGTGAATCGTAAATCCGACTGCCACTGGGTGCCACATGGCATGTCTGACTCATTCACTGGCGTCATTAGTAGTGTGCACACTATCGAACCACGATCAGCATCATATGATCATGTTTATGCTTGTTTCTTGCCAATATTTCTACCTACCCACACAAATACGATCTACACTTAATACCATATTATTATGGATATATCTGCGCATACACAACGGGGGAAAGTGAAGATTTAGTGTTTTCAAAATTAACACTATTAATGATAATCGTAGCGACATTGGAGGAGTAGCACCTGGAAGTGACTCTCGGGAATCTGGGGCTCTCAATGGTTGACAAGTGAGTTCCACTGTGGCGCGTGTCTCGCGAGCAGATGGCACTGACAGTGGCAATGGTAATCGAGCGAGTAGTGCAAGACACTAATGGCCACTCCACGCTAATTGCCGCCTTGACCTATGCGCCGGAACGTGTCTGGCCCTGGTGTTCTACTAATATCAACTCTCATAATCGATATGACGTTACCAGACAATATCGCTACAAGTTTATGAGATCTCCACTGGCAATATATTGGTCCAGACAGGCCAAATTACAGCATCATCCTACCCTCTTGCATAACATTGATCCACCTAGGCTCGTTTATATATTGGTTATACTCTGGTTAAATGAAATTATTCCGGAAACGACACACCATTCAATGAATCTTCCAATCGATGAATTATGTTAATAACCACCGTAGAGATAGAGAACGTTTAGGATGCCACCGGTGGAGTATTCCGTGATCAATTCCATTCACCACCGTTATCACGTCGGTAAGTTGAATTGTCTGCTTTGAACAGTGTAGCTATGGGAGAAAGGGCAACACCAACACACCAAATGGCCTTGGGATAAGCGATATCTGGGGAGCAATTGTGTTCTGGTACAACTCGACCAGATATCACAGATCACGAGCAGTGGGCCTCGGTGATTGATAGGCCAATAGTGGCCTAGTAAAATCTGATTACACTTTAATTTACCAAACTGCTCATTTGTAATTAGTGGATATCGATTTTCCGACGGGAGTGGTGGCACAAACTCTGGTTTGTCACATTCTAAAGTGTGACTATCGCTTGTTGAACCAATTCGATTTAGATGAATCTATTGGCGATTTAAAATCAGTCCAATAAACTATCCGAGAAAAAGCAATAGCAAAGTTATTTATGGAAGCATTTGGACAAGATCAATAAAAGAAGTGAAAAGCAGAGTGATCGGTCACTGGTCAGTGGCCGAGTTGGCACAAGCAATTGAAGCAGTAGCATTCAATGCAATAGGCATCCATCGTGCCCCAGCAACTGCATGCAATCGATTGATTTATTGGCTCCAACGTTTATGTAATAATAGATGAGATTGAAATGCACATTGCGCGACAATTAATAACTCCATGTGTAGTATGTAGCTGCCCATAGGCCAATATATCACGAGACTGGCAGCAAAGTGATTCCAATCTCCAGTGGCGATTTGGGCACACCAAATCTCACTAACCATTGTGTTTGGTTGGAGAGCGTGTGAGACAAGTCTCACCCGATGGCATTCGACTGGCACGCAATCACTTGGACGATCGCGCCTAACAAATGTGCTTCTCTGTTCTAGACATCAATGCGATGTCGAGTCCAAGACCATGTGGACTATATTTCAATTTTGACACAAGGGACCGCACTGCGTTTTTCACTTAAAGTTCAAGGTATCAAAGCAAGAGCTGACAGTGGGTCATGTTTCCATCGAACAACACTGTGTACGAGACCAGAATCGTTAAGCCAACGACAACAACAACAATAACAAGGAGATGAATGTCCCAAATGGCACCAACCGTGTCACTGGGGCGTTCGGGGAAATAAATAAAAACAGCTGATGCACGGTGTCTCACTTAGACCAATGTGTTCGAATGCATGACTCGTTTCGTTTGAGCATTGATTTGTGAGTGCGTATGTGATCAAATTGAACCAATCAATCGTGTGTGTGAACCCCTCGAGCCAAGCTAAACATGAGACCATTCGAGTAAGTGCAAGGCATCACCGACCAGAGAGAAAACACACGAAAGAACACAATCGATATGGTATACTCAGTTTACTTTGTCGTTTGTATAGCGTTGCACGCATCAAATCACCATTAGCATTTATCTCTCTCACTTTCTCTCACTTGCTTCTTTTACTCTTTGTCTTGTTAGAATCAGGAGTGATGTCGATCTATAGCCGAATAGATTGAAGAGGAATTTGTTCATCGGGGGTCTGTAACTCGAGTGGTTCACTGGGTGCTTCGGTGATGATCACTTCTACCGTAGACGGTTGTTTTGACTTGGCCAACTTCTCCACGCACTTGGATACGAAACAGTCACCCATCACATTGGTCACGGTGCGGAAGTGCTCACTGACCGGTGTGGCAGAAAGGGGGAGATATGCCTCATCAGTACCGGAAACAATGGAGAGAGGTCAGAATTAAAGTTACTCACAGAATCCAATCAAAGGCATGGACAAGTGCAATGACGTCCTGCGGATTTTCCACCCCTAAAATGGAAGCTATGGCAAAGTGAACGATTACGCCGGTTCCCCCGTTGGGTAGAGCTGGTAAACCCATTGACATGATCACTGAAAAGAGACTAGCACATAGGACAATTACACACTTGGATCTCATGGTACATCAAGAGATTACCAAACGATGCACACCGGAATGAAGGAAATGGACACATTCTTCATTTGGGCCACAAAAATGCCGATCATGGGAAAATACATGGCGGCGCCATTCATGTTGATGGTCATGCCCAGTGGGAGCACTACTTGAGAGATCATCTTGGGCAGTCGCATGCGAGCACCCTCCATACACTTCATAGTGATGGGCAGTGTTACTGCACTAGAACACGAAGCCGCTGCTACCACCATGGCAGGCAGAATGGCTACGTGCAAGCGGAACGGGTTCTGTCGAGTTACCACAAAGTAAATTGCGGGATACACCACAAACCACAAAAAGAAGAACAACAGTATGGCCAATGAGAAGAGGTAAATGAGTTGACCAGCAACTTCACTCAGTGACTTTATCTTGAAACTTTCCGTGAATATCCAACAAAAACTTCCAATTGGCATAACCCTAGCAAATCGATCGTAAAGTAGTCAATAGGTAAGTCTGATTAGGCATAACAAACTTGATAAAAAGATCAATCACGTGGAAGACGACAGCTTGCACCTCTAGCAGTATCTTGCGCAGCATCTCTGTCTTGCTTGCCTCCATGCGATGTAGTATGATGCCAAAACCTAATGATATTAGACAAATGCCCAGAACATTTGCACGAAACTGCTGAATTGGATTGATCGTGGTTTTTGGCAAATAATCTGGTTTGGTGATATTGGTGAGATTCTTCGGCCACACGATGTCAGTCTTGACAAAGGTGTTCATGAAGAGCGAAGTGACTAGGTCATTTGGGAAGATATTGCTACAACGATTCTCAGTAATAACACCTTCCTTTCAATCTAACTTACTAGAAGACATTGTAGAGCGAATCCAGTTGCACAAAGCTTCGCTCAATTGACTTTTTAACACTTGCCAACTCATCTTGATAGATTTCCTCGGCAGTCTGAATGATGGGTTTGTTAGACCCAGGGCGAATTGGCGTATGTCCTGGCTGAAAGATGGCGATGGCCGAAGCACCAAGAGCAGCAGTAATAGTGGAGAAGAAAATGATGAAAATAAAAGTGATGGTGATCACTCGGTTGATATCAAAATGATTTTCCTGCTGGCTACTGGTATCGCCGTTCGCGTTGACTTGTTGCTTGTCGCTGATGAAACCTGCAAATGGAAGTTGAGTGCAACGAGATGAGAGCGGTCAAAGTTGTGTCATCTTGTCAAGTGAACCTACTAGTAGAGAGTGAAGCGATGAGCAGTGGTGCCAGCAACATAGTAAACACACGCATGTAGATTGCACCGGGCAACTCGAGGTAACGTGCCACTAACTGGTCTACTCGACCATCTGGCCACATGAACCATTTGAACAAGAGTCCCAAGATTAGGCCAAACGTCACCGCCACAAGATTGTTCAGCGATCGTATGTTGCGCTGGATGAATTTCTACATTGCGCATAGCATTAGAAGGGTTGACAATGCATTGCTTGTTCAAACAACACAACATGATTCAACAGTTTACCACTCACATTGGATCCAGGCATTTTGAATGATTCTAAGTTTTACTTGATTTGCATATGCGCACTTGTGAATTAGAGTGTGTGACAAAGTCGTTGTCGACTGGCGCATCGGGCGGCATCAAGTACGGCGCTTGCAATGTGCTCACGTTCAAATCCATCACCCGCGCTAATCAGTGGAGTTGACCCACTATCCCTCCACTTGCCGCCAAGCATATCGCTCTCTGAACTTGTCACTAGACGAGCACTTGCACACACTGCGCCCTTCGATATCTGGCTTCTTTGGTAAACACTGCTGATAGATGCGGCGGTGTTCAATAGATGCCTTATGGCGGTTGGGTGGTGGATGAATACGCGTCTGGTGTGATATACCATGCCATTAAGATTGATGATTGCCGCCTGCAATTATTGTGATTGACGCTACGCTATATCATTACACTTCCAATTTTGATTTTGCCCTTTTCCAGACTTTTTTCTTCTACCCGAAAAAATCAATATCTCATTCCAACCACTGACACTAATGATAAAACTCTGAAATTTGGAAACTTTTTATTGAAATTAGGAGAAACACACACACACGCACAAACAGGCAGTTTTAGGGGTTATCACTAGTTCACTGGTGTACTTTATCAACCTTGTGTTGCTTGATGTTTTATCGTGATTTCAAGTGGCCACATTGGTGTGTGCTGGTTTAACTATGACACCCAACACGTTTGATACCAAGCCAAGTAAGGGGAGGGGGCAATCGAATTGAGTAAGTTATCGTGCTAGATTCGCCCGCATCCAATCACCCACTGCAGTGATGACTGATCACCTGAATCAACAAAACATCTCGGGTGAGCCACGATCACACATGGCACACGGAATGACACCTATGGCAAACATTGATCGATTGGACAGATATGAAGATTCCGAGATGGGCAGAATCAGCAGAATTGATCGGTTGTGGGTTTGAGTGTTTCGATCGAGTAGTCTCACTTTCTAACAAACGAGAACCAATTGTGTCAGGCATTTCCATTACTATGATCGTTTTTGGTTTTTGATCTATCTGTCTCTTACTATCATTTATTGGTGTGTGTGTCGCAAACCTTTGCTGTGAGCTAATTGTCATTCTGTAACAAGTCTCAATTTTTGTATGAGGAAAAGCACATTTGGCCATTTATTTGAAACGATACACCATTTAGGATTTGCAATCAATGGAATTTTCTTTTACTCTCTTGTTCAATCTATGGGTAGCATGTGTGTGTATGATGGCAATTCTCAAAGATGGAGACTACATTTAAGTGTCATTGTGGTTCTAGTCGGATTGACAAGCACTACTAGTCACACACATATATATATATTCTCAGATTAAAGTTTTTACTAGATACAATTTTTATAGTATATAATAACTTGAAACATTAAATGCTGCACTACTGTTTAACGCGAGCGCGACATATGTGCCGATTTAGTGTAGCAATGTGTGTAATTTGAATTTAAAATCCAACACTGGTACTTGCCATCGATATCAATATTTCATTGTGTTAGTTTGGTTTGGCCGCCCACTCCCTTGATCAGTTTGTCTCGGTGTTCCGGCTGTCCATCTCTACAATCACGCTCGCGTACCCGATTCAATCCCTTTCTCTCTCTCTCTCTAATTCGGTTAAGTCCGACCGGAGAGAAACCAAACGTAATTACCGAAACCAACCGGTAAACCACCCGGAATCGACCGATAAACAACAAAATGGCAGCTAAATGATTTCCAAGGTCCATTAGCACAGTCAACATGAATCTATTTAAATCCGCGACGTCGACAGACAAAGAGGGGGAAACACCAAAAAAACACTGACTGAGCCGAGTGATTCATTTCAATTAATGACAAAAACAATTTCGTTTTTGCGCAATTTAGTTTTGAGATCATTTCGGGATGGCACTAGAGCTAACTGGTAACTTTAAAAAACACTTTAGTTGGGGAGAATGAACGAACAGTTGTATAATTCGATTATAATGACTCGTCTGGCCGTGTGAGGCAGACCGCAATTGCCATTTCACTTCACTGATTCATTGGTGTGTCGCTCAATTGTATTTATTATTCACACGAACCAACCCGAAAGCAGTCCAAGTGAAAAGTGTTTATTGATCATAGAAAACAAAATAAATACCGAGGTGAGTGATGAAGCAAGTGTGCAAGTCTCACTTGGCTTTGGCTTTGTACGCGCCACCTTTTCGTAGTCGAAGTTTGTTGTAGTCCTGTCGTTCCATGTGAATGCGACCAAGTTTGCTGCCCAACCCGTCTCGGCTGATGTTCTTCTCCTCGGGGTTTTTCTTCTGTCCCGCCTGCTTCAACACCTGATCGGGTTGCTTCAGTGTTTTCTTGAAAAGATCTTCCGAGGCAAGGTTAGACCGACGTAGAGTGAGGTCAACTCGTGGTCCAATCTCCTCGATCTCGACACGCGGTAAGCGCACTCCCGACTTCTTGAGAAAGATCCGATAACTCCTCAAGTAAATCACACCGTCCACTTCGACAAAGTGCATCACATGCTCCAGTCCGGTGAGATTTATTTGATCTACATTTGGACCAACGAAAAAATCGAGCAGTAGTGATTTGATGCGTTGGTAGTCGGGCCTCGAGTCAAACAGTTCACCGGTGAAGAGCACAATCGGCTTGGTTCCGCTGGAAATCTTGGGTACGGGAAACTCGGACAAGGCGTGGTAGTTCTCGAAGCCAAACTCGACCATGTCCAGCACGCGACTATCGTAAGTGCGTCCCAAGATGAGATTGTTGGGCCTTTTCTTCGAGTGTGACCCGTAGGCAAACAGTGCACAGTCGTTCTTTCGTGCTACGAACTCGATGTTCTCCGCATCCAGCATTGGTTGCCACTGCTCCTTCCGATTCAGATAGACCGCATTGGGCTTCTTCAGAGCGCACAGATCCTTCAGTAGCTGAACACTGCTCTGATTGGCAGTGGAACTTCGACACAGCACGGCCTTTTTCACCTCCTCAACCAGCTGAGGCTCGCGTTTCACCAAAATTCGCTTGCCCTTGCGTGTTTTGGGCTTGCGAATCTTGTTGATCACACTTTGGTTAGAGATGGTCTTCATTTTTTGGAATGCAAATGCTAAATCAAAACAACAAAGACAATTCACAACCAACAAAACAATTTGACAAAACGAGGGAGTGCGAGAGAGACGAGCACGTTTGCGAGTAGCACAGGCACAAATGTAAACACGTGGTTTGCTCGATTTGAGAGCCATCTGGTGGTATATTCGCGCAACGTGAACTATTCAAATCTTTCATTGTTTTATTCTCTCTCTCCCTCTTCTCTCTCTCTCTCTCTCTCTCTCTCTCTCTCTCTCCCTCTCTCTATCTCTCTCATTCTTTCTCTCTCTCTCAATTGTTCCATCATTACCCAGAGGGTAAGTGTAATCACAAAGTTTGTTTCTTATTTTTTATCTTTATTTTTTTATTTTGTTTTTATAGATATTTTTATTTGTTTTAATCTTACTCCCTTTCCCTTTACCCTCTCTCTCCCTCCCTCTCTCTCAATTTTCTCTTTTTCGATTTTCCCCCACTCTCATTCTTTGTATTTCTCCTTTTAGTTTTCACTTATTCTTGTTTTTGTTTCATTTTGTTGCTCTCGTTCTATTTCTATGTGTTAATAAAAATATCTTTCCCCAGCGCACTCAATAAATAATTGATCAGAAGTGTAATCGAAACAAAGCCAAATCAATTGCTTGACCATTCAACTAACCCGCAACACACTCGCTACAAAATAACCTAAATTAAATTCTGAATGACGTTAAGAATAAGAACAAACACACACACACACATTTACTTTACTTTGCACAATCTTTTATTTTTCCACTGAGGTTCCACAAAACCAATCTTATTTTGTATCTACAGTTAAGTCTCCCAATCAACAACTTACAATAAACTCTCCAAACTCATACTTAATACCAAAAGTTGTTAATTATTTATGATAGCAAAATAATTTATAATTTAAACTATGTCAATTTTGAAAATTTTTGATAATAGTTTAAAACACCGAAAATGTACGAATTTAGTTAATTTTTCTGCAATCCTAAAAGGGTTTAGTTTTTAATTTTTGAAATTTTTTTAAAGTTTAGTTTTTAAGACAGAAATGTACGAGTTATGTTGGTTTAATTTTGCAAAATACCAAAATGTTATCATAAGTTTTCTTAAAATTTGTTACAATGTACAAAAGTTTTATTAGTTCATTAAAATGAGTTACCCATTTAAAAAAAATATTTTTATTAGAGGCTGTGAAACTGACTAGAACAATACTTTCGTCTTTTGTTTTTTTTGCAGTGAAAATTCACTATAGCGCTATAATTTGAAATAAAAGTCAGTGCTAAATACCAAAATTTAAATTGGAATGCATTGTTTTGTGTATGTCTGTGTGTGTGGGTGTGTACGTGGATCTCTCTGGGAAAACCCTGGAAACCTAAAAAACCAGAAAAATATATAATGATAGTGTGTAGAGAGTGAACAATTATATAAATATATATTGTAAAAGTAACAGACCGAGTCACAGGTTGTAATTAGAATTTAATTGGCAACGATATGCACTTGTCACTACTACTAGAGGTATGTAGTTCAAGTACAAATGGAAGCGCAGATTAGACATAAAAGACGACGACAACGATAATTTCTTCATTACATTCTAATTAGTATTTTCTATAGAGAACGCGAGAGAGTGAGAAACAGAGAGAATATAGAAACTAACAGTATGTCCTGGTATCAATAGCTTGATTGGATTGAATCGAAACAGAATCGGAGTGATCAAAGAAAAAGAAAAGAAAGTGAGAGATCAAGTAGAAAAATATTGCAAAAATAGTACGAGAAAAAAGAATTAGAATCAAGAGAAGAAATCGAGAGAAAGGGGTAGAAAGAGAAATTGTCAATGGAATTTAGAATCGACTAGAAGCAAGCTCGAGTGATTAGGGCCAATTAGTGAGACCAGAAGCACTTCCATATAGTGTGTGTGTGTGTGTCTGTGTGTGTGTTATTTCCGTCCTTCACTCTCTCTCTCTCTCTCTCTCTCTCTCTCTCTCTCTCTCTCTCTCTCTCTCTATGTGTGATGATTTCACCCACAATCCCCTCTCACTTCCCTCCCCCCCTCCC
>WURS02434465.1:0-15505 GCA_011762765.2 Rhinocypha anisoptera | reverse complement strand
TGATGGCGATCATCGCCGAAACCGGTCGTGTTTGTAATTTTTATCTTTTGTGGAAATATAAGAGTTATTTTAAAAAACCATCATTCTATCATGGATTTCCACCAAGTGACGGCATCCACAGTGAACTTTGTTATATATATTTATATTGGATGTGGAAATTTATACTTCTTTCCATTTCCTTATGTATAAATTTGTCTTAATCAGCTCTTTAAGTACATCAAATAATGCATCTTTTTCGTTTAAGACCCTTCATTGAGCATTTTTCCCACATTCACTCTTCTCGGAGCCTCTTCATTAGTTCTGTATCCAGATAACTTTCAGCATCCTCTTATATAATCACAATTCCATTACTTCTAATCTACTCTTTTCCATCATTATACTTAACCACTGTAGTTAATATTGCTCTATATATGTTTTAATGATGTGTGTATTTACTTCTAAATTATATTTTGCTTCATGTTAACTAGGATTTCTTCTAGTTAAAAACTTTTTGCTTGAGATTGATCTCCAAGTTTAAAGGACCGTATGGACCTTAAAACTAAGAAAATAATTATTTTCTTAGTTTATTCTTAATTCTTATTCTTAATTATTTTATTCTATTCATCTGCCACAAGCCATAATTATCCTATATAATCTTCAGGTTGTAACTACCTCCATTCTAAGTTTCTTTTTTATTCAAAGAACAAAACTTGTTAATTTTTCCTCTATAGATAAGGCTCACCTGCAGAATTTCCTTTTATTTCACTTGAAAAATATTCCATATAGACATTGAAGATCCTGCTTGAGAGTATGCATCCCTGACTTACTCCTTTCTTTGTTCTTGCCTCTTCAATGATGAGTGTCACTTTAATCACAGATGCCTCTTCTACATCCAGGCTGTGGATTACTTTTATGTCATTGCATGACTACTCTTTAGATAGGAAATTTTGTATTTATCAGCTTTTAATAATTCCTTGATCTCCATTTGCCATTTGTGGTGGTGACAGGGTCATGGATTCAATTCGGAGGTCATGGATTCAAAACCTGGCTAGATTGATTTTTAATCCTCCATCTAGGGCATTGATGTTTGTGTGTTTTGTTCTTGTTGTTATATTGTGCCACCGTAATTGGCTTAGTGCTGTGCATGGGCAATTGGATAAAAAATAAATACATGAAATTTGTATGAAGAAGATGGCTTGGCCATTGAAATGACATTGCTTATTCCCTCCTCCCCCACTTCTCCTTTGACCATATCTCATTCGTTCCAACAACCTTTCCTTTCACAAATCTTACATTTTTCCACTTCCCCTAGTGACCACTTGTTATCTCATGCCACTTGAACACTCCAACGACAAGCTAGTCCTCCTAGTACTCACCATTGAAAGATTCTCCAGGAAGAAAACTATTGAGTCAGAACCTGACAGGGTGAACATAAGGCTAGTGGGTAATTGAAGATTGAAATCTAGTGATTCATCTGTGTCTGTCTGTCATCATCATCAAATCCAGTGAATCTAGCTACTTCATAGTTTAGTGGGAGTCTGTAGGTGGCATAGTTATAGGCTCCTCTGCCTGTATGATTTTCAGACAATATATGACAATATAGAATGAGCTGTATCATTAAAAAAAAAACTTTTATTTGGCTGATTTCTCAATTTATTACCAGTTTTTCTTGCCAGCAAATCATCTTTTGTGATCATCTAATATACACCTATTTTTTTTTCTTTCAGATGCAAGCTTCCTCCCAATTGCCAACTCAACTCCTCCTCTTGACCTTAAGAGTGAGACAAAATTCTTAATAAACAGGTCTTCTAGGGAATTATATGATTCAGCTGTCAAAGATAATTTCATAATTGAACAAGAATTTCCACATTATCAGTTGAATAATGAAGAAAAACAGAAGAACCATAATTATGGTTGCATTAAAAAAGATGTAGGAGGAAACAAGGAAACAGATGCTCATAACAATGAATTCTCTCTTACTTCGAGTAAATGGACACCCATGTCCCAAATGAATAAAAATACTAATCAAAATCATAACATAAGTGTCGAAAATATCACCTCAAATTTTAATAATAAAAACACTCTCATTCTAAAGGAAGGAAGATCTCAAGATTACTGTGGTTTAAATACAGTAGTCAGAACAAATCCTGAAATATCTATAAGTGACTTTGACAGTATAATAAAAGACTGTGAATTAGGAAGCAATCTGATGGTAGAATCTTCATCATCAAGTACAAACAATGACACAAAATGGTGCAGACATAAGGGAATGGCAGCAGATGATCCTGTTGGTAGGATGAACTTAGAAAAGATAGATGATAAAGAAGATCGCTTGAGTCAGCTAGATGAAATTAATGTATGTGCAATGAAGCCTGAGGAATTAAGCCTTCCTGGATTGAAACTAGCTCATATAGTAACAGAAAGGTTGCCACTTTCATTCATTCAAGAATTACCATCGTCAAGTGTAGAAAGTCATACTTTTTCCTCTTCAACTCAATCCAGTGCAAAACAGAAAAGGTTGTGCCACCCACCTGGAAAGAAAGTTAGTGAAAATTATAATAAAAAGTGCAAAACCAATGGGAATATTCATTCAAGTTCCAGAAATGCTAGCCCACAGATGTCTCCAAAACGTGACAGGAAGAGTAGTAGAAATTCAAGGAAAGGAAATGCAATTAATTTGAATGATTCAGTGTTTTTTAATCAGTCTGACATGGATTTCAAAAATCGTTTTCACAGTGGAAATGATAGTACACTTTTAAATTCATCATGCAGTGATCTTAGTATTTACAGTGTGCATTCTTGTGATATATCATTTTCTTGCTCCTGTTCAACATCAATTGGACAACCCTCAATTGCTGAAGAAATTCCGAATGATTCACTACCATACTTGCTACTTCAACATCTAAGTCTTGGAAGAAAGGTAGCTAACTTGATATTTTTATGAGAATCAATCTTATAGTAGAGACTCCTATTATGCTTTGCAGTGTCTTGTTATTGAAACTAACATATCCCCTCCTTTTCCAGAAATTTCATCACAGTTGATAAATATATTATACTGTAAATCTACCTTTGCATTATTTTCCTATATCTAAGGATGATTTTTATGTTGCATTTAGGCAATATAAAAATTATTCTATTCTATTTATGCTTGTAAGTCATACAAAGGGAATGTTGTATTAGTTAATTTTAACTCTTGTATAAATAGCAAATAATATAATACCATATACATGCATTTATTTCTTAACAACAAAATTACAGGATTTTAATGCTATATAATTAAGGCACAGTTATTACTGTTGACTGCAAATCTCACGTAATAGAAATATACTCCAATGAATGTAAACCTAAATCCAGCCATTTTTGTTACTTTTTTTACTGCTCTACATGAAAATTCGTGTTATACTTCTTGCAACATGTCAGATCTTTCAGACTAATCTATTTTAATTATAATTTTAGTATATTTTAAACTTCTGAATGAAATTTGCATTACACGATGCTCAATGAATCAGTTCAACAGACTTTGGCTCAACTTGGTGAAGCCACATTATGAATAGGAGAAATTAAGCTTTGTCAATTTCACAAAAAAAAACTGTTTAGTTTCTTCAATTAATGGTAGTTGAATGTTGAATACCTCAAAATGTTTTGTGCCTCATTTCAGACAAAAGACAGTTCTGTAAAGGAAAGAAGTTTGAAATTAAATGATTCCTCAGAAAATGAACCAATCCCTTTTGACAATGACACTGATATGGGTGCTAATAATTCCAGTATAACAAAAATAAATATGTATGGCAAGAGACTGGAGATAGAGCTTCAACGAAAAGCTGATATTCAGACAATTATTGCAGATCAAGCAAGCAAAGCTCTTAATCTTTGTTATTCATCTTCAATGTTTTCTGAGTCTATGGAAGCAGTAGAAGGTGAAAGGCTGCTTCTTTTATCCAGTAAGTTAGTAAACTAATTAGTTGGTATCATCAACTGAATGCTATATACATTTGTAAGTAATTCCTACTGTTATAACAATTTCCTACTATTATAATAATATTACCTCTTTTAGAAACAAGAAAAGAAGCTCTTCTTGATAAAATACAACTACTAAAATCACAGGAAACTGTTAAATGTTGCAAAAACGAGTCCATTGAAGTCAGCATAACAGATATTAAATTACTTTTAAGGGATGATTTTATGGATTTTTTGATGGGACCAAAGCAACAAGGTAAAAATTTTTTTATCTTCAATTGAAAAAGAACAATTTTTTTGTTGTTATCATTTTTTAGATTTATATATGTATATGAGCATGTTATATCCTTCTGGGATCAATATCAGAATCAAGAAGTTAACTGAAATGCATCTGAAAATTTATATGTAGAAATTAATTTCATTCACTCAAACTCAGTTCATTAACTCAGACTAAATTAAACACATTTTTCCTGGAAGGTTTTCTATTTTTACATGATAACTATATGAGGGAATGTGACTGTATTTGGTATTTAGTATAATTTTCTCCTTGCCATGATTCAGAAATCTATTTTTGAGGAAAGAAATTACCTTTATCATCAGTATTACTTTTTATAAGAATTCATAGAAGAGCCAAATTGAATGAAAATGTATCATTCAATTTATGTATTAATCCAATCTCATACTGAGAGTATGTTCACCATTCTTACTATGGTTTATATTCAAAAGTTAGGTAACGAAAATAGGTTTACAAACAAAAGGTAGGTTACCAGAAGAAAATTTAAAAAATTGAATTAATTTTAGAGATTAGACTTTTAGACTCCATATTCTGGCAATAAATGTCAAAATTTGATTCAGTGGGCTGAAGAGTTGGGTTTCAAATTGCACCAAGAAATGAGTCATTTCTAGTACTTTGAATAAGCAATGTCGGTCTTGGAAAATCTTAAACATATTCATCTCATTATGAAATAGAAAAAATAAATGGTAAAGCATAAAAATATTTTATAGACTCATAGGGTAGGATATTTATTCAGCTGGTGTACAGTTTTCATAAGAATTGTACAGTGAGAAGCTGTTTTGACCTTTAAAGAATTTATTTTTGATTTCTGTGTATAGCTCAATTTCCCTCTATAATTCAAACCTCAAGCTACGTTCTAAAGAAGAGTCACACTCAACCATTTTTTCCATTAATAACTTTCAAAAGGTGAATAGTGCTGTAAATTTTTTTCACTTTTAAATCTTATCTGTTAACCTCTTTTGATTACTTTATCACTTTATTTTTTGCTTGACTTTACCAACTCTCTTAAGTCCTCTTCTGTGAGTTCCTCATTATGAAACTCCAGTTCCTCCATTACTATGAATCCTTCCTCTTCTATGTAATAGCTCATTTGTGAAATTTTCTTTTTCTCAATTTTAGAAGATGCCATACTACAAATCTCTTTTACATATTCTCTTTATGATTAGCGTATTTTATACAGTCATCAATGTTATAATCTTTCTACATTTTCTAATTTCCTGAGATAAATTTTATTCCATTGGATCAAGTATATGAGTTGACCTATGGTGTAGTTTGGACAGAGGAATTAAATAAAATGGAATGAATTTATCCAGCCTGGTTATCCTGGGGGTTCAATCCAAAGGTAGCAGGTTCAAGTCCTGCCTAGGGCATTACTGGAATAAATTTATCTCCATTGTTATATATCAATGGAAGAGATTAGTCATTTTCAATTTAATCCATACTGAGAACTCTATACTGTTCTTTTTCCACAGCATTGGTCTAATCAGTCTTCACAGAAATTGTCTAAAATAAAAAAGCAGTGTGTTGAAACATGACTAATAAATGCATAACAAAGAAGTTAACCAAACATGATGAAGACAGCTTCAAGAATGCCTAGGTTAAGTTTCAAATACATAGAACACTAGCCTGGGACGTCTCAGACCAGTGCTTTATTTGAAACCGTGAAAAGCATTGTACTTTTAAAGAAATTGATATTATTGTTCACACTTACTCAGATTTTATCTCTATTGCTTTCATCTCCAATTGCCTTCCCTGTGCTTAACATTGCCATCCTATGACATCCACATGATTATTGTACAAATAACATTACACTGCTTGCACATAATGAAAGAACCACTAATGTTAGTTTTCCATAGGCAGAAAAGAATATTGTGACCTAGATTTTAATATACTACATAGTCATCGTGCCTGGTGACTGTGCATGCATTCTTCAGAGTTAATTGGTACATTTTGTCAACACAAAGGTCACATTTAACAGTGACATATAATTACTGAATGGTCTTGCTGAATGAACTGAACCTTGCTCTTCTCAATGAATAATTTCAACCATTTTCACCCTTGAAATGAGAGTACACATGGTTATTCCAGAGAAATGTGCTGTGTACAAATTATTTTGTGAATGTTAAGTATATTTTGTATATTGGACAGACAGGAAATTTGAAAAAAAAATCAAGGAGCATCAAGCCGGTTTTAAAAGCAAAAAAATGACTTTCATTAATTAATTAATTATGTAATTAAAAATGGACATAAAAGTTTTCAAACCAAATTCTGAACCATCATACACTCACTTTGAAAATAAGAAATTGAGACTTAATGCACTAAATTGGAGATTTTGAAAAGTGTTTTCTGTGACAATGAAATTGATAATGCATTTTTGTATACAACCCGTTCCCTCCTCCTTGATCTTCCACTCTTTCTTTAACTAAATACCCTCTACGTGAGGGGTGGCCTCTCTCAACTTTCTTCCCTTCGTTACTCAGCTCCTCATTTCCAAATTATAGATATTTCTACCACTGTCCATATCACTTACCCACCTTTCACAAGGGTCTAACATTGCATTCATTTTTCTTCCTACATGACACAGCGGCAGAATGAAATTGAGCATCTAAAAAAAACTATATCACAAATGATGGAAAAGGTTAAATGAAACTTAAGGTATTATGCCTCAATTTCTCCCATCTTTTCTATATATCAGCAGTATAAGTTTGTTCCTCTCTTCCCTGCTCTCCAACAATTAAATTTATAGGTATAACATTTTACAAGAAAACTTTGTTCATTTAGATCTATTTAAACAAATATTTGACAAAGAGAGAATTATCTCATATGGTTGCAAGACCATTCCCATAATTGTTTCATGGTATGCATGGGTATTTATAAAAACAATTCTTGAAATGTCAATAAAAAGAGAGAAATTCTTTAGTACTTAAAGTGTTATATTATATTTATCTGTACACATCAATGAAATGTTTTGTATGAAAATTCATTTCATAATTGAATGTTTTCATTGAATCTCACTCTTTTTGATATATTACAGATTGCTTCTTCTTCTTATGCCTGGTAACCTACCAAGACACTGTTTTGTGCACAGATGTAGTAGTGGCGGAAAGAGGACAACCTACTATCAGTTTCCTTACGAAAAATATGAAAATTGAAACAGAGTGGCTTGATGAAATGTGGATCTGTTTTAGGGTGTATATGCTCAAAATAAAGCAAAGCAAATCTGAGAAAAATAGGGGAAAGCTGCTTAATAAGACCAATCCAGTGCATCAATATAAACAAGTATGTATGCATAATAATAGAATGATCATCCAATCATGTGTGATTTTGACCTTGTTAGTTAAGTCAGTAGAACAATTGATGATTGGGAGGGCATCTAAAATGGATTTTTTATGACTTGGCTCTGTGACTGCTGACATTATTTAATTCAAACTGGCCATTTTTTGACAGGGTGACCCCAGAATCCCTAACCCAACATTAGAAATTCGTTAAGTTTATCTAATTTTTCCCTAAACCAATAAATGCCTGCCTATGTACATGTTAAATTGCATTGATGCTGAATAATTTGGTGTTTCCCCAGTGTATTAATTGAGTGAAGTCCTCTCGGGTTCTCCACCAGGTCAGGTCATTTACATCCTACATTTCAAAGTCAAACTCTGCCATCTTCTTAATGCAAGTTTCAGGTTTCTCCATTCTTTTATTCCATAGAGCATGTTGTTCTCTCATTGGTCCATTCCAATCTTCCTCGACTGAAGTTCTTCAGTAGACGAATGACGGGCTTCCAAGAGTGGCTTAGTGCATACCCGATGTCGCAGTTGATAGTGTTTCCTGCCAGACATATCTCCATGGCCTCCTTTGTAATTCTATCCCAATAACCATTGATGCATTCTATTTGAAGCTACAGAGCACATGGCTACTGAACAGGGGACCTGGGTTCAAGGACCGGTGATGCCTCTGAACATCTTCAGCTAAACCCAAGCTGAGTGATTTTCTTGGTACTAGATCTTCCTGGGAAACTACAGAGGGCAGAGGGAAAGGAACTGTCCTCCCTGCCTTGATATGTAAATTTTCACATGCCATTGGGTTCATTACTGGTGAACCTCACATATTAACAGCAGTAATATTTGCTGGCGTGACACAATGTGTCGAAACCTAGGTCGTCACATTAAAAATTTGTGGAGTTCACCAAGTTATTTTCATTTCTCACATATTAAGCTGATCTTAAGAGTTGGAATTTTTTAACCCTTTCTATTCGACCAATGTCTGTTATTAAATGTTTTGGAGCATTTTTAATTTTCTCATTGCCTTTCATTTTTTCCCTTTGAAATCCTTCGACCAACAACCCTGCTGCCTATTTCCTCTAAGAAGTTAACTTGTATTGCGGCATTTTGTAAGGGTTTCAGAAAGTATGGCAGAGCCATCTGAAAATGCTAAGAAGTTTATCTCAATACATTCGTTCTTTCTTTTCAACATTATTGCTTATATTTTGCATTCTTTTATTTTTTCAAATCTGACTTCTTACAATTTTCCCCTAGGCACATCTGAAAAGGATTGGTGATAAAACCAATTCTTCTTTCTTCTTATTTTGATCGTTTCCATCGAGGCCGTTTTATCCCCTGCTCTCGTCAACACTTCCTCGTTCCTCACGTTGTATTTCCAGCTACCCTCCCTCCATCCTTCTCCAATAACGACGTCTCCAGGGTCACCAGTCTTCTTTCGTCCTTCTCCTTAACTGACCAAGTCTCTGACCCGTAGGTCGTCACACTCCATACACATTGCACTTTGCTAGTCTCTTCTTCAGTTCCTTATTCAGCTGTCCACAGAGTAGCCTTCCTTTCTCTATGATATTCCTCTTTTGTCTTGGATATTCTTCCTCTTATCTCCGTTGAACAAGACATATATTAACCACCTCATTGTCTCCATAGGGTAAGGGACTTAGTCATGCGTGAAAATACGTAGATAATTTAGTAAGGAAAGAGCTCCCGTTTGGACCTTGCATATAGTGTCGGAATGTGTAGTTGTTTTCATGGATGTTTGTAGTGAGGAGTCAAACATTGCCCTGCATTATGTGGATTTTGTTCTGCTATTTTGTTTTTCATGCGAGTGACTTCATTCTGAGTGTAATATATATAAATATATATATATATGTCTCTTAACATTTGCATTCGGGAGTGCACGTCAATTTTTCGTGGCGGCTAACCCCCTGCCACACTCCCTTGCGGCGGCTTGCAGGGTAATTCGTAAAAATAGAAGGTTATCTTACTGCCTAAGATATTTGAATCTCTCCACATATTCCATGAATTCCTTTCCATTTTAAATTTTCTCACACTAATGGTCAATCAAAAGATTTTATGGCAGAGGTATAACACAAAAACACCTGGAAAATATAATATAAAAAAAGACACGTTATTGTCGGAATATTCCTTCTGTGGTCACCACCGCCCTTATCAACCAATGGTGGAAAACGGAATAAATATAGGAATGAAATTTTAGTTTTTCGGACACACAAACTCTCCCACTCGAATTTGAGATACACGATGAGTGATTATGTAAGTCTCTTTCGCAGGTGCTCCCAGGGTTCAATGGGATGTTTTACTTCCACGACGGTCATCACACTTAAAAATGCGTAATATTACTTTAAGTATCGTAATCGCACTTAAATTGCCGTTTAATTTATTAAGAATGACGTCAGCACACTTAAAAATACGTAATATTACTTAAAGTACCGTAATCACACTTAAATTATACACGAAGAGTGATTATGTTCGTTTCTTTCACAGGTGCTCTCAGGGTTCAATGGGATGTTTCTACTTCCACGACGGTCACCCGCCGAGGAATAATTTTGAATACCCGTTTTTTCGCGCGTCCAAACTTTCCACCCGTGTTCTGTGACACGCGGTGACCCTCGTCAGTCAAATTCACACTCGGAGTTAGGAGGGGCTCGAATGGCAGACGACATACCCCATGGGGGTGCTGAAGGCGGGGAGGTAACAGCTTCTTTGACCCCGAGGCCCCCGCCGCCAGGGTTTTCGTGCGTGACTCATGGTCATCGTCGTTCGACGCAGACACGAATGAGGATGTGTTGCTCGGGTCCAATTACGGTGAGTCCATTAACCATTATCTTCCGTATTCTTTTTATTGTTATTTGTAATACCTACAATTAACTTACATTAATTCATCACATAGATTCTACATATATACAACAATATAACTTCATTTCAACTTCTTTCTCCACGGGGCAAAAGAAGTAAGACTGCTGTTTCCAAATTAATATTTATTTGGAAGGACCACAGTTTCGTAGCCGTGATACATCATCAGGTGTATGACCACAACACCTGGTGATGTAGCACGGTTACGAAACCATGCTCGTTCCAAATAACTATTCATTTGGAAACAGCAGTCTTACTTCTTTTGCCACCTGTACGATGGATTTCCAATAAGTTCTTCCTGAGACTGCGTCGAACTTCTTTCTCGTTTTATATGTCGGTTCCTTCATTTTTTCATTTTAATCTTTTCCGTAGGCATATATATTTTTTCTCCTTTAACGTCGTCTATAGGTCACAAGGCATTTCATTGCATATATTTTTGGCACTTAAGTAGTAGTAGGTCTTATTAGGTTTTCGCAAGTTTCCCCCCCCCCCCCCCGCACCACGAGTGTATAGTTTTTTATTCCCGTCCTCCGAACCACCCAGCCGAAGGTCGCACAGTGTAGAGAAAGGAAAAGTCCGTGGGTAGTCAACTAGGCCTAAAGTTGATTCCAACCGTATTCTACCTATTAAAGTTATGTAGGTTTTATGAGGAACGATATTAATAACTACCAAGGCAGACTGGGTTATCGTGGTGGGTAGCGTATTCGCCGGCTAACGCAAAGGTCGCGGGTTCGAATCCAACCCAGGGCAACAATGGATTGTGTTTGTCTGAAACTAATTTTCCTGAACGGTTGGCGTTGACAAGCCGTAAAAATATGTGCCAAAACCAATTAACAAATGGGATTCCAATTAGAGAATAAAAAAAGCCTAAGAGAAAAAATTAATTTACACTAATACATGCCGGAGATTCTTTGGAAGGACCTATATTTTCTAAACAAACCATTTACGTTTATAGCAATTGTTTTAAAAACTCCATTTTAATTTCTTTGAGTAATTCAGTGAGTGACTACCGAATGAGGGACCCGGGTTCAAGGCCTGGTGATGTATCTGGACACCTCCAGTTAAAACCAGTCTGAATGTTTTTCTGGTGCCACATCTTCATGGAAAACCACAGGAGATACAGGGAAGACCCTGATGCGTGAATCTTCACATGCCATTGGGCTTAGTACTACTATAGGTGAGCTCTACCCTCACCTATGGAACCAAACTTAAGATTGAATCCTGTAGGTCTTTCTTTTACATCTGCAGATCTTTCTCTACATGTCATTTAAAGTGTATATCCTTTTCCTGGCTTCTAACACCCCCTCCAACATCCCATCACCTCTTGTATTTTTATCATTCACTTTGCCTGTCTTCTCCATAATTTCACTTCTTCATAATTTCTACCCTCTTCTCCATCCTCTTTCTCGTTCACATCTCAAAGGCCACTGGCCTCGTATATACACCCATCCACCTACGTCAAAAATCCACTCAGTTACACTCTCTGTTAAAATATCCATTGATCTTTTCTTTACATCCTTTTTCAAAGTTTGTTGCTCCAATTTTCTCATCCCCATAAGAACTTCCTTAATAATGCAATTCTCCTCCTAATATCCATACCACTATCTCCAGTTTCTTCCAAAATTACATGGAATTAGTGAATTGCTTTAAATTCTCTGTTTTATATTACATTACATTCTCTGTTTCCTATATTAATGATTAACTTTGGCCTTATTTTTTATAAATGCATTACTTCCATTTTCATATGATTAATTTAAATTATGTAAGCCCCATAAAAATACATATAACATCATCATAACAGGATCATCAATCTGAAGATTGGTTTGCAGTAGCTCTAAAAACAAAAAAAGACAGCCACCTTTCAACCTCTTCATATACCCTTATGGTTCCTACTAATTCTGGCAGCCTTTTCCACTTCCATTGTTTTGTCAAACACTAACTCCTCATGAGGGGCTCTCCTTCTAGTGATTCTGACTCTGGTGGCTAAATAGTTGGTTCATTCAATATTTTCATATAATGTATTTGTGTCTCAATATATTTTCTCCATTGTTTTTCTATCGCACATTCTTTTTGAGCATATGGCCATTTCCATTTCTCACTTCTGTCCCACAATATCCTTTATTCCCAAAGTACGTTTTCATATTTTAATATGCATTTTCAATGTTCTCCATCCTTATCCATCCACATCTAGTCATAGTTTTTATTAGAGGGTGCAATGATTGTGATAAGCACACCAAACATAACAGAAAAACCCATTTGGACAAACAAAACAGCCATGCCCTGGGGTGGAACTTGAACCCATGACCTTTGGGTTAGAAAGCAAGTGTGCTAACCCCAGGATAAACTGGTCAGCTCCTGCACATTTTTCCTCAATGTACTTAATGTTGGTAACTTTTGTTTCCCTATTTATTCGATTCCTTTTTGCCTTGCATTTCTTTTGGTATTCCTAGGACATAGGTCATGATTCTCAGAAAGAGATTGCATGGGTGATTTCTTGTTATTTCTTTCGGTTGTGATTTTAACTTAAAATCATCAAACTTATGGCTATGGGAATTTATATCCATCTCACTGAGGAATAAAGGTTGTGTGAACTCTCTTTCATCTAATACTTACCCTTCTATCTACCAGCCAGGGGTGATCCTGACAGTATAAATAATCATTGTACTTAACCAGTACACCTCTAGGGGTCATCATAATGTTCAAATCCTGGGGAGGCAATTCTACTGTCGAAAAACAAAAATTAATAAAGAAAGGGGATGGAATATTCAGTATCATAAGAACATGGATATTTTAATCACTCTCTATCATTTTTGAGAAACTAATTATTTTTATTTTCATCAGGTTTGACCATGATTGGGATAATTGGTAGTCCAACGGGTATATCACTTGGTTTACTGGACAGTGGGACTGGGTTTAAGCCCGGCAACATCTCTCATCAACTCCAACTAGAGCACAAACTGAGTGATTTTCAGGGTACCAGATGTTTCTGGGAAATCACAGGCAGAACAGAGGAAGGAAAAGGAACCGATGACCTGGTGTGTGAAACTTAATATGCCACTATATGGTTTAATACTAGATAAGATCTCTACCCCCACCTTAACAAACAGAACTTAGGGTGAGAGGATAAACCCTTGCCTAACTCATTTATTTATTTTAGCTTCCATTTTTCATTTCTTATTGCCATCAATTTTATAGAGTATCACTCTGAGGATGTATATCCTTATAAGAGAAAAGAATGATATTACTAAATAAATTTAATATATATATAAATAACAAAGACGGTTCGCACATGGGAGACGATATTTGTCACAAAACGCACACAAAACATAGAAAAAAATATAAATAAACTCATTAGTTTTTTTGAATTTTCGGTAGCTGTTGAACGACCATCACCAGATATATAAATATTTATATTTTTTATATATATGATGATGATGAAGGGTAATCTACCGGTTAAGATAGGTTTTTGATGAGTCTGAGCTTAGGTTGGCCGCATAACATCTAACTATAATCCCTCTTCAAATCTGCACACTTCCTACCCCCTATCATTTTGTCCAGTATCTCTATTCTCTTCCTACCCCTACTCCGCTTACCCAACATTCTACTCTCTATTACAACCTTCAATAGCCTCTGAGTACCCCTTCCATCCACCTTTCCTGTCTTTTATAGATCTCTCGCAGCAAACGCCTCTCCTCCCCTAAAATTCTCAAAACTTCTTCATTCCTTCCCCCCTCTGTCCACTTCACCTTCTCCATCCGTCACCAAACCCACATCTCAATAGCCTCCAATCTATGCTCATCATACTTCCTCATGGACCAGGTTTCATAGTAGTGCTACGCTCCATATTAGGGTTTTTACTAATCTTTTCTCAAATTCTTTATTTAGGCTCCCTCTCATTTACTTTTCCCAAAGACCTCCTTTGCTAATGCAATTCTTCGTCTAATATCCATGACACTATGTCCATTTTCCTCTATAGTGCATCTCAAATAAATGAACTCTTTTACCTGTTCTGATTTATTCCCTTCTAGCTTCATATTCAGCCTAGCTTTCCTGAATCAAAAAAATCTCATTACTTTCAGTAGTTAACGCTAGCCCCAAGGGGCAGCATAGCCTGATGTGAGACATCAGACCAGCATTTTCTTAATATTATTTTTCATCCCAAATCTCTGACACTGGTCCTGTTAAGTATTTAACAAAGTCTGCAGTCCTTTGGCTGAATCAAAAACTAGGGCTGGTCATTAGCGAAACCAACTGACTTAACGAATTCCCCACCAACCTTTACTCCTGTGTCAACCGTCTCCCATGACTTTTTTTTACCATCTCCTCCGAGTACAGATTAAAAAGAGTCGGGGACAGTGTACACCCCTGCCTTGCTCCCCTACCTAACTGCGCCCATCCAGACTCCCCGTCTGCCACCCTTACTTGTGCTGCCAGGGCCATATAAAGGTTTCGGATGAGACACCTATCCTTCCAATTCATTCCTATTTCTTGCAACACTTCCATTAGTTTAGGCCACTCTACTTTATCGAATGCTTTTTCAAAGTCTACAAAACAGGCAAAATCATACTGTTTATATTCTATATTCCATTCTGTGAGTGTCCTCATTACAGCTAAGGCATCATGAGTTCCTCTGCCTCTTCTAAAACTGAACTGATGTTCACATAGGTATTCCTCTGCCCTGCTCTTCAATATTTTACTGATACTTTTAGAAGTACTTTCGCTTCATGCAAGACCAAACTAATTGGCCTATAGTCTTCACGCTCAGATGCTTTCTTTTTCTTTGCTATTGGAATTAATATTGACCTAACGAAATCTTATGGCCAAATTCCCTCATCATAAATTGCTCTAATTAGCTCATAAAACATCTTACTTCCTGCTTTTCCTAAACCCTAGAGTAATTCTACTGGTATATTATCCACTCCCACTGCCTTATTCCTTTTCATGTCCCGCAGGGCCCTTTCGATCTCATTATCTAATATTTCTTGCCTTAAACTATCCTCCTCTACTTCCCATTCACTTTCTAAATCGAAGTTCAAGGGTCTATGATAGAATTCCTCCATGTACTCCTTCCATCTTTTCCGAATATCTTCCTGTTCTATTAGTATCTTGCCTGACTTATCTTTTATAG
>WURS02434454.1:0-15506 GCA_011762765.2 Rhinocypha anisoptera | reverse complement strand
TTCTATTGTTAAAGGTCCTGTTAAACTACACCTATTAGCTCCTCTAGTTCACTTAATCAATATTTCCCTCACCACAGTTACTTTCCCTAGACTACTTAAATCTGCAAAAATAGTTCCTCTTTTCAAAGGGGGTGATAGATATGACATGAATGATTACAGACCTATATCTGTTCTCTCTCTTTTCTCAAAGGTCTCTGAAAGTGTCGTGTTTCAAAGAATCTCATTTTTCTTAGAGAAGTTCCAAATTATATCTAGTTCCCAATATGGCTTTCTTAAACGAAAAAGTACAGAAACAGCTATATATAGATCAATGAGGGTCTTTAAATTCCAAAAATGGGCGGTTCAGATTCTAGCAGGTGTGGAGAAATCCCATAGCTGCCGGCCTCTGTTTAAGGAACTTTGTGTTTTCACCTTTCCTTCCATTTGCATCTACTATTCTATATTTTATTTAAGGAACCATCATTCAACCCTAAGTTTAAAGGTGAAGAAGGATATTCATAGCCATGACACCAGACAGAAAAAAAGACTTCAGACTGATTACCCATAACACAACATTGTACTCCTAAAGCACTGTATATTCTGGAGTAGTGTTTTTAACTTGCTACCACCAGAAATAAAAGAAATCACATCGCTCCCACACTTCAAAGCAAAACTAAGGAAATATTTGACCGATAACTCCTTTTATTCAATCCCTGAATTCTTAAATTAGTAACGTAAATATTTTTTTTTAAATGGGGGCATCATTGAATATGTGATGTAAATTGTTCTATGTATTAATTGCAATATATGATATAAAGTGTATGTGTATTTCATGTAATGACTGCTTTTTGTAATGGACCAGTCCTATACTAGTGCTCAACTAGTCCTAGGATTAATAAAATTATTATTATTAGTATCCAAGTCCTCACTACGACTGTCACATAATGATTCCCTCTAACTTCACCTAGGTATTCAATTGCTTGCTTTAATGTTGGAAAGATCAAACTAATTCTCCTATAGTCCTCAAATTCTACTGATTTTGTTTTCTTGTATACTATTGGAATTAATATTCACCTAATGAAGCATTGTAGCCAAATGTTCTTATTATAAATGCTTCCAATGAGCTCATAATAGATATTCTTCCCTCCTTTCCCTAACTCCACCGAACTTCTTCCAATTCGATTTATGCTTTACCAGACTTATCTATTACAGTAAAGACTGTGTTTCCTGTTCTACCTTCTAATAAGGGTTTAACTTTCCAATACAGTTCACCCACCCTTCCTTCTCCCATCCTCCATAATGACTTATTTCCATTTCTTATTATATTCTCAATGATAAACCATGATGATAATATTTAAATTCAAATGTCTCCTCTAACAATGTATTCTTCTTCGCAAGTACTGATTTGTATTACCCTCATTGTGCATCATCAACATGACTGAGATGAGGAAATTACCTGGATTTCCACCACTCCATAAGCTCCATGAAATAATAAATCAACAGCAGGCATGTTCATGAGAAGCATGAGTGTTATCTTTCAAAAAGTTAAAATCTGAGTGACTAGTATCTATACCAGAGTATGTCCCATAAGAAAATCAAAAACATTAACACATATAAGTAGCTTGAGTTCAACTTTATTGCATATTATTCCAACTTTTACAATGGTTAGGAATTCTTATTACTACCTTAAATGGATGAGAAACCATACTTATCATCCAAGACTGTTACGATGCTGTTTTTCTAGTCTCTTCTGTAATGGGATTGATTGTTATCCTTAAAAATTCATTTGGCTGAATTCCTTTCTCATGCATATTATGCGGTTGGCCAAAAAATCATTCCTCCTACCTTTAGCAAATCAGTTTAATAATATCATACGACCAGATTACCATATTTTCCTATTATCTTATTATTATTAAATATAATAATCTATTTCTAATTAATTTCCCCTTACATATATTTGATTCCTCTATCTAGCATACCTCAGTTTATGCTACTGTCATCCATTAAAAATATTTTCAATTGTTTGTACATTACATACATTCTGTGACAACTACTTTGTGGAACTCCATGATTATAATGGTGTAAAATAAACGTTGTGGTTAAACATAATGCATAAACGTATTTATTCATGACCAGGTTTCATCACTGAGTAAGGAAGTACAACTGACATATCTTCCATATCTAACGATGGTGACCTAATTTCTTTACCATAAGCCTCCCCTGTTTACTCTTTCCACCCCTAAAAATTCTGCTGTTCCCTATTATAATCGTAATTCTCATTACTCTAATATTGACAATTTTTTACTTCACTGAAAAATTTTCCTATTTCTCCCTACCTCAGTAATTTTTCCAAATACTTCAACTGCTTCTTCCAGATTCTCACCTCACTTACTTAAACTCTACTCTGTGTGTCATATCCTCCCCAACTCTAATTCCACTGCTTTCCTATTCCTTTCTTCCATTTTCAGCTCCCAGGCTAAGGATTTGAATGAATGAATGATGGACTTCGATTAATTAACCACCCAGAAATATATTCTCGTAAAAAGTTTTACGAATTGCAAAGTATAGAAAGGAATCATGTAATTCCTCTTGTTTAGGGTTGTCCATGGGCATACGAAAGGACTACAAATGAGATCAATACTTACATCGTCGAATTGTTATAAGTTTGTGGTAATCTATCTCACGCCTTGCCGTCTTTTGCCGTTGGTCATCGTTAATGGGGCATGGGAAGAAATGCGAATCCTTGAAATACGGATAACCAAATAAATTATACCAATTTTTTCTCGACGGAGGATCTACATTCTGATTTTCGAGGTGTTGTAATCTCTTTGAGATAGCTTTCTAAAAGGCAAATATATAATAAATTACTTTAGCATACCAAAATATTAATAGTAAAAAGTATAATGAATAATCTAGAAAATAGCCAAATCCTCAGTACAAAAGCCTTCAGTAGAGCTAACCTGTTTATTTTTGCATCGCTGAATTTCGGCGGCGATGGCTCGTTTTAACTCGGTCAAATGTTTTACATATATTTCATTTAGTGTGTAACCCTTTTTCGGGGCACCTTCCTGTTCTCCGGCATTATCCTCTTCTTCGCTTGATGGTTCTTCCAATTCTCGCACAGGCACACCATCATTCATATCATCCTCCTCAGCATCTAAAATTGTAGGGAAATTGTTTACGTATTCTTGGGAACAAAGTTGTAATTTCTAATACATATAACAGACGATGTCAAACTACATCGGCCAAGATGAGAAAATTTAAATAATACGCTGCAAAGCTACCGTGCTGGGGTAAGATACATTATGCATAACTTTGTAAAGAACAAAATTAAAATATTTACAGACTTACAATTCTCATCGACCAAATCATCGGGCAAAAATTCGGAATGAATATTATCCTGGTTGAAATCCATAATTTATGTTATCCAAGGGCCTTCAGTAAAGAAACTATCTAAATTTCCCTATTAGTTCGCTACCATTCATGTAAAATATTTACTCAGTAACATAAATTCACTTCACTGAATAATACCATATATAAAGTAGGACATGGGCCACAAAAAAATTATAACAACTTATAGTTTTTCCTCTAGTATCATTGGCAGGCAACACTTTCAACTTCACTGGATCGAAATAATAGGAACGACATGAACCACCGGAGCAACAGGAACGACATGAATGATTTCAACTGACTGATGAAGACTAATCAACTGTGATACTTGCACTTTTAGAAGTAATTTTCATTTCTTCCACCTATTCATGGTACCCATGGTACCATAATCTCATAGGCGCTATGGTCGGGCATGGTACCGGGAAAAAACAAAAACAGGCCTTGTTGCCAATATTCACTCCAATTCCCACTTTCTCCACGCTCATACAGTAAACACAATTTCTGGACTATTTATATCTCTTACATAAACGCGAGAATATCGATTCGAGAAATTCAGTGTACATTATAGACCAGTTGGTTTAGTCAATGACTATATAAATCGCAACGCGGACGCTGAGTATTATGACAATATTTTGAGCAAACATTAATATCCAGACTTTATGGGTTTTCTTTAGCATTTTCCCATCGTTGTGGTTTGATCGCTTTCTTAATTGGTTTTGATATAGTTTTTACAGCCGCATAACCTAGCTGTCGCCGGTCTTGGGAAAATTTCTTTACACAGTACGAACAACTATATATACCATTGATGTGATTCGAACCGACTAGCGCGCCAAAATCTATGCGCCCTGTTAACCCGACCTTATAAACATAAGCAACAACTTTTCCACAAATTCACTCGTGTTCATGCTCATGTTGTAGTAAACATTGGCAACAGGGCGAGTAAGGGCATTGCATCGGCATTTTTCTCGATCTATAAAAAAACTGAGTATATAAGTAAACAATAATGGTAGGATAGGTGTTTTGCTTCAATAAATCCCAAAAAAGACAAGAAATATGAATGGAAGGTGTACCGGTGGATAGAAGGGAGTTCAATGGGGAGAATGCTGGGTAAGCGAAGAAGGGGTAGGAAGAGAATACGGATAGAATAATGGCTGGTGGGAGGTATGCAGATTTGAAGAGGAATTAATGTTGGATATCGCGCGGCAAATCTAACCTGGGGATCATCAAAAACCTACCTTAACCGGTAGATTACCCTTCAGTATTAGCAGTAAACGCCATGGAACGCGGTTAATTTCAAAAAGGAAATTTCCAGGGTATTAAAAACAATGACTTATTGGCTGCAGCCTTCTTCTTGAAGTGCCGATTTATCTATTGACAGAAAATTTATGAAAAAATGAAGAATGGTCATATGAATCCTTAAGAAGCTCGAGGTTCTACCGGTAGATGGGAAAGTTATAAGCCAGATAAATCATAGGTAATCAAAAACAGTCCATACCAATATTTTTATGTTTTCTAAGGAAAGACTAATAGCATTTCTGTGTATAGATCTATTCACCACTTATAACCACTATTACCATTCATAACCTAGGACATAAATGTAAACGCTAAAAGCCCTTTGCCCATATCCTCCAAGTAACTTTACTCTCACGATTCTACGCTACGATGGTTGCTACGGCAACAACGTGGATAAACATAATGAAAGACATTCTTCAGTTTTTTCCTTTAAAGAAGTTTAAAATTTTTAATCCCTCTCGCAACTAGGATTGGACGGACATAACGTTAACAGTCGAGAACAAGAGTTTTCCTATTAATAACATTTACTTTAGAGAGATCAAGATTACTTTGCAAGGGAAATGGAAGTTAACTACGTTTATACAAAGAAAAGAAGTGAATTTGGTAAACAATGTCTTTTTACAGAGACCACATACCCAATGTCCCAGGACATATATCCTAACAGATCTTTAACATCCAATTATGTTCTTCGAAACCCTGTAAATAGATATGCACAGTGTGCTTCTGTTGTGGCTGAACATGAGGCAAGTAATTTTGCATTTTTTAACGTTATTTTATTTGTATGCATATATAGAGTAAATCCACCAAGAAAGAGCACTCATGACTGGTTGTATATCTGTGTATGCATTATAATATCCCACATTATGGTTTTTACATCATTTATTCACAAAATATAAACAACTTTGTTAGACTATATCACAGTAATATGTGTTTGATACAAGATTGAGTATTTCCTCTTCCCCACATTTTGATGCTTATACCTATGTCCCATATTTTGTTAATTTCTAATAAAAAGTGTTGGTCACCCTTTATACATTCATATTTAAAGTACAAAGCAGCCACAAGATGTAACTTATCAGTAATATCCATTTTAATTGACACCTGTATTTTTTGCAATTTTTACTGGTAAGGGGTAATTAGGCATTTGATTATGTTAATAGTGGTTATGGTATTACCATTAAGATATATGAGGCTGAAAATATAAAATATCTAGAAATTGTTGATTTAATGCATAGCATATACGTTATGAAATGCCTGGGGAGGAATGTAAATTATCAATGTATGTTGACAGTGCAACTGTTAATGCTAATATTTGCAGTAGCTCTAGCAAGGAATTATGCCTAATAAAAATATTTTTTTACATAGGTGAATACAGTCACTGCACAATATGAAAATAGAGGAATGAATCACACAGAAGGAGGATGGCCAAAGGATATAAATATTGCAGAAGTAGAACAAACCATGAGGTACCGGAAAAAAGTGGAAAAAGATGAAATGTACATTCACACTATTCTTCAAGTGTCTCATGTATGTGCTCCAACTTTTTATATGATGAGAAATCATTTGTCCTAATATATACACATAGTGTGTGTGGGTAGGGAATGGGTATGTCAAAAACGCGAAACGGTGAGTCAAGTTCTCTCAGATTCTCCACCAGGTAAGGTCGTTTGCAGTTAATATTTACAAGGCAAACTCTGCCATCATCTTCAAGGGTGTTGATGAGTCAATGTCCTTGAAGATGATGGAAGAGTTTGCCTTGGGAACATCGGCTGCAAAAGACCTGACCTGGTGGAGAACCCGAGAGAACTTCACTCAATCAATACTCCAGGAGAATACCAAATCATTCAGACAAAAAAGTGTCAAACTTGTCAATTTTACTGGAGCAGTACCTTTCTCCTGGATATGACAGTTTATTTCTGAGGACAATATTATGAAATAAATTAACTGCATAAGCAGATGGCTAATTTGTTATGACGTGCTCATAACAATCGTTAATAACGAAATAAAGCATACTGAATGTCATAAAAATAAGATGCACACTAGTCTTTTCCAGAGTAGATAAATAAATTTGCTCCTGCAAAACAATCATTTTGTGTTCTTCCATATAAACGGCAATTATATACATTATTTTTCTGTTCCTTACATACAGATTCAAGATATTTTTGTGGGTGGTCAGGGTGGCAGTTTCTTAATATGTGGTATGATCAACTGAAACCTTTCCAGACAGATATAAACTACTGCAATGAAATTAAAAAGTAAACAATCAGAGAGAGTGCTAGTTAAGGAAAAAAAGCATTCCATCTTAGGAGAAAACCCTTGTCTCCCTGGGCATTCAGACATGCACCCAATCATTTCATCAAGTTTCATCTGAAAGTGAACCATTCTAGCACCAAATCCTAGTTCTTCATTATTATGTCTTGAAGAAATGCAAGTCATAAGGTGGCAGAAAAGGTCTGTAGGGTGTGTATCAAGAACCTACCACTTTATTAATGTCTCTTGCAATATCCTTGTTGACATAAAGCAGAATGACTCTAGAAGGCAACATGCTGGGTCACCTCCTGATGGCATGATGGAAGTTAGCCAATTTCTTGGTGTAGCACTGAGCTCCTGTATTGTTCAACTCTTTGAACTCCAACACCCTTTACCCCTTTATAGTAAAAAAATGACATCAGCATCATATTGCACCGAGAAGGCTGCGCCTTGAATTTCTTGGGTTTCTGTGAGTCATCATATTTCCATCTCATACTGGTGGTTTTGCTAGACAGTCAAAATAATGTCCTGCTCCTTTTACCTCACAGTCAGCACCTGCAGAACCCATGGTGAATGGACTTTTTGGTACAGCAGTTTCTTATTCACAATATTCTAAACTTAGCATACCCTGTTTAAAGCAAATGTAAGCTTCTCTACCAATCTTTCCATGAAGCTATGTACAAAAATGGTGGCAGTGAAGTCTTAATTTGTGACACATGCTTATTAAGGGCATGGAAAGTGGTCATTAGCTAATAGAATTTTTGAAATATGCATACTCAGTACCTCACTGTTGTTTTGAATCCACACATCTCACCATATGTAGAATTCATACAACTCTACTCAGTGACAGCATTCTGTTGTCTGAAATCGTCTCACTGCACATTGATCCACTTCTCATATATAATCAGTGCCCTCCCATCCAAATGCCTGTGCCTTCTGCCAGAGTGTCATGGTTGCCTCTAGCTCACCTCTCACCAACATTGATTTTTATGTACAGTAATAATACTGTTTATTAGCCCAGTGATCAATCTACAACACCAGATAGGTGATGGATCATATGAGGTAATGAATCCAAAATATCATACAGTGCATACAAAATATTGATCCATCAAAGTACAAATATGGTGTCATACATATTTAAAAATTCATCATGCAAACAAGTAACCATTGATTGTGACATAGATTAAGGTTTTAAGGGACACAATAATCAGAACTAAAGATCTTAGGTTTTCCCAGCAAATAGACTGGAGGAAGAGTTCTCGGGTTTCTGACTGGGTCCAGGGGTTGGTTAGCACTGTCATTTTGAAGGCTAATTCTGCCATCATCTTCATGATGAATGGTCACTTTCACCCTGAAGATGATGGAGGTCTTAACCTTTGAAACATCGGTGCTAAACTTGGACCCGGTCGAAAACTCTTCCTCCAATAATCAGAACTGACATCAAGGTGTTCATCTGCAGAATAAAACAATTTATTTTGGAGGTATCTTTTAAATTTTTTAGTTTTGAATTCAATATCCCTTGACACTTGGCATCAGTAGAACCAATGGTATCAGTAAAACTAATAAGGGATTACAGGTAGATTTTAGTTGATAGTGCCAAATAAATGTCTTCTAAAATGGGAGCTGTTGGGTTACCATTATCAATAAATAACTAAGTAGTAATAATACATAATGTACAGCAAGAAGTGGAGATGGACTAGGTTGTATATTTTCACTTTGGGCATCAGTAAGTAGTCACTTTCATGATTTATCCTAGCATATTTTGAGGTATAAAATAATATTCTCTATTATAATATGGGAAGGAAAAAGACAGCATGAAACTTTTTTTGTTGTAAATAAAGTAATTTTTTTCTTGTTGGTAGTCAATGGAGCACTGTATTCTTCAAAATAATGCAGTTGAAATTTATGAGGAGTATTTTAATGGCCCAGTTCTACCAGCAGCTGACACTGGAGTGAGTGGTACCACAGACAAGAGTACATCAAGAACTGTAAATGTGTTCAGAGACCCTACAGGTAGTTTGTGAGTAATTTGCGCAAAATATGATTGTGTATTATTGGTAGAGCAGACTAACCTGATACACCTCAGGTGATCCATAAAAAGAAACATCAGGATATATGTAAATCTTTAAAAAGGTTTAAGCAAAGCCACATTGCATATGAAGTACCATAATTCTTGTTCATTTTCTTACCTTAAAGATAATCCTGGCCACTTTATCATATAAAGTACCAAATAATTCTTTACTGAACTTTACATCAAATCTCTTAACTCTAGTTTTCACATGCATTAATTCCCTCTTTAAAAAAATAGTCCAATGCTGAAACAATTCCTCTATTTTCTTACGAAGATCGAAGTTTCAGGCGTGATGTGGTGGAATTTAAACATGTTGAGTAAATTATTAATGCAATTTTCCAAAAAATATTTTTTGTGGAACATTGCATTAATAATTTACTCAACTCTATTTTCTTCTTCTCTGCTAAGCCATTATCCCATTTTAAAAGCCTTTCACATCCTGTTTCTAATTTTGTATGTCTACTCGAATCATAAGATTTTATTACTGAGTCTCTATGACAGACTTAAGAACCTTAATATTCATAAATGTTTGTGAATAAGGCTGGGGAATTTTAAGCATGGGAGGAAGACACAGTTGTTCATTATTGCCAATGCTTTTTGATGCATAAGCTCTGCAAATGTTACAAGAGGTATGGGAGGGGCTGGGGTTGGAGTAAAAGTCAGTGGGGAATTAATTTGATCAGGTTTGTGGATGATCAAGCTCAGTTTAGTCACCCGATCCTTTAGCTTGATCAGCCCATGCTGAGTTCTTTATTGATCAAGTGTGAGGTTTAACAATAAATGAAAATAAAATCCAAGAGAACAGGAGTAACACAGTTCTAAAAAATAGCAGAAGCCCACAGTTAAACACAACAGGATTGCATAAATTAGTGCTCTTCAGTTATTTGAGAAATACTTTGGGAGAACCTGGATATACCAGTGATGACATAAGTAGCATATAGGAAGCATTTACAAGTAGGAGAAAATTAATTATGGGGTATTTTACAAAAAATATGTAAAGAAAATACTAGTGAAGGTTTTGATATGAAGTGGTTTTTATATATTTTGATGCAAAAAACCTTGTCTTTGAGTAAAATAATTATTGATAAAAAATTATTTAATTTTCAAAACACTCAATAAGTTTGCAAGTCTCATGGGGACAGTGAAAAATAAATTGGTAGATAATGGTAAACATGTAAACTATTACCAGCTGTGGTGACATTTCTGTATATAGATTGAATTGTGTGAATGGAGATTACCAAAAGGTTATTCAAGTGGAATTGTTTCCCTTCATTTCTTAACAAAAATATAGCAACCAACACTGGTCGAGCATTCCCAGCATGCCATGTTTCATGGTCACCAAATGGTGGTAGTCGCTTAGCTGTTGCACATTGCGGGCTTGAATTCCAAAGGGATAGACGCACTAGAAGTGGAGCTCCTGCAATGCTCAACTCATACATATGGGAAGTTGGTTAGTAAAAGTTTACATAAATATTGATGTCTAATATGTGCATATTTTCCCATATGCAGTAAAAACTAGTGATATTTTTATTTGATGCTTTCCCAGTGAATGATGTTCACGAAGTCTTCTCGGGTTTTGAGTCAATCAACAGCCCTGATGACGACCCTCAAGTTGAGAGTCGAATCATCAGCCAGAATGGAGCCCGGTGGAAAACCTGAGAAGACTTTGTGAAAAGTGATAGTTTTATAACATTTTTACAATGACAATATGAAATTATATGGGTAAAATAGCTTTCCTTAAATATGATGACTAATGGTCTCCTGGAACACAAAGGGGCTAGAAGAACAAGTAGCTGAATTTCAGCCCAACCACCAAGTACACTTGGGAGAAGTGAGTGTTATTGCCAAAAAAATTCACAACTATCAATTATGATATGGGAAACCATTGAAATAAAAAAATACCCATATAAGTTGTGAAATTTCAGGCATGATGTTGTGGAATGTGGACAGATTTTTAGCAATTATCCACCTATAAATATTTATTTTGAACTGAGTTGTGATGTTAATACATCAACTTCAAATGCAATAATGATAAACAGAGCCTCCTTATATACAAATGTAGGAGGAGAGAGGGAGGACATAGTGTTTATTTAGCTTCAACGTCCTCTCCCTCACCACCCCCAATGTACCCATTCCCCCTCACACATCTTCAACTGAACACTGCAGATGACACAATCTGCTGGATGGCAGGCAGGCACTACATAGTGAGTCATTGCCATGGTTCAGATAAGTTGGACTTTGTGTGGTTGCTCATCACTATGACTTTCTATTATTAATATGTTACCGGGAGGAGACCATACTAAGAACAATTTTTACAAACTGTTATAAACAATTAGAGCTGCAAAGCCACCTATTTATTGTTTGAAAAAAAATATATCCCATGACCAATAGGATTCAAAATAATTTTCACCGAATCAGGCAGGTGGAAGAGATTCATACTGAGAATAAAAACAGCACTTTTCCACAGAAAAATAAAACTTAAATGTACAACGTACGTTTCAGCTCACTGAGCCATCCTCATCACTGAGCCATACAAGGATGACTCAGTGAGCTGAAATGTATGTTGTACATAAAAGTTTTATTTTTCTGTGGAAAAGTGCTGTTTTTATTCTCAGTAATAGGATTCAAGTTTTTAAAAATTTTATTTTTAATAACAGATTAATTGTTTATAACAATTAAGAAATGTTTTTTCTGGCATTCAATAGCCAAATACCTATATATATTTAAATGCATATTTAAGAATAACAAATGGTCATTATTGAAAAAAAATATTCTATAAAATCATCGGTACTCCTGGGCGACATAAGGAAAGTAGTGGTGAGGTTAGCAGCTCACAGTCTGATGCACCAGATCAACAACTGAATATGTGAGTTCAAACTGGCAGAGAGTGGAAAAATATTAATTAGGAAAAAAGAAATATATATAAGGAAAAGGTGCCCCTTTTTAAAAGCTATAAATGAAGGAGTAAATATAAATTTTTTATTGGATTCAATAAAAATACAAGTCTTTAAAAGAGTTGGATGTTCGCACAAAAAAAGTTAGAGCAATAAATATTCAGGGCTTTGGGAAAAACAAATTCAAGTATCTCAGCAACAAATTAATCAATACAGTCTTACAAATATTGAATACATTCGGATTAAAAATTCTTCATTTTAAAGTAATAATAATAATATTTAAAAAGTTTTTTGAAATAATTATTAACAAAGCAAAAATAGCCATTTTTGATGTTTATTCAGAATCTTTACATAAAGTAGTTGACCAAATTAATCAAACTGTGGCTCAAATTGAAGGTCTTATTAAAACCTTTTTAAAAGGCTTTAGGACTTATCTCTCTAAAAACGATATTGTTGCTTGCAGAAGTGAAGAACATGTTTTCGCCAACTTTGGACCCCCACCATTTATTACCACACACTTTTTTCATCTTTAAAAGTATATAGGCCGGCTCAATTTATCACTGCCTACAACTTAGAACACCTCCCAGCCAGTTGCAAATTAAATCCTGAATTTCACCCACTGACTGGAATAAAATATTTCCTCTCTCCATGGTTCTTAAGAACACTCAACAGCCTTCTCAAGCAATTCTAAGTGCCTTATCAAGATTTACTGCTCTATTTGCAGAGAATCCCAATAAGCCTGAATTGATCCTTACTCCTCCATCACCATTGGCCTGCCTCGAGTACAATCCTAAAGATCCTCATTGCCTAGTGTCCGGTGCCCGTGATGGAAGGGTAGGATTTTGGGACACCAGGCGAGGATCCCTTCCAGTTGATCAGAGTGGACTGGATGTCAGTCACCGGGACCCAGCTTCTTGTGTCAATTGGATTTCTTCCAAGTCTGGTTCTGAGTTTTTTTCTGCCAGCACAGATGGACAGGTTTGTGAAGAAACTGAGCTACATCTTGAAAGTTTAACAGTACTTGTAATCTGAGCAATGAATGATGGGAATCTACTGGTTAAAAATCTGAGCAATGCTTACCATCAAAGTTTAACTCATTTTGACAAATTACAATATTGATCATTTCAAACTCCCTTAATAAGCAATTTTCATAATGCTTTAGTGGTACTTGGTGTAGGTTAATTATTTTGCTATCAACCATCATTTTGCTTCCAAATTCTCATCTCTTCTGTTTCATTTATAATATATTCTTGTAGTGAATGGCCATTTGTCATTTAAATTAAAAAAAAGGGAAAGAATCATAAAAATGTTTGATATAACCTTACCTTTGGAGTAAAAACATTGAAATGCATTTAAGTATGTACTTTTTTGTGCAACAAAATTCTGTTGTAGGTATATTGAGAAGAATTTTAGGCTATTTTCTTATTCTATTTAATGTCCAAGTCAAATCATGTAAAAAACACTTCCAAGTGTTTCCTTATGCATAAGTAATGTTTTCAATCAAGTGTTTTTGTAAATGTGTTATCATGAAGAAGTTCCACCAAGTGATGCCTACTACAATTGTGCAGTCAAATCGTGGCACACAACACAAATTATACATTGTATTGTACTTTATTGTACACTTTTTGCATTATATTGATAATATATAGTAAATCTGTATTCAATAATATTAATAATATTTTATTGTTCATAGTAGTTGACTAAATGCCAAAATAGAACTCATCATATTTAAGAATGTAATATACAAAACTTTACGTAGTAGATATATTAATGCTTCTAAGACACTGGCAATGTAAACAAAAACACAATATTAGGACAGTTTAAAAGTGGTAATCAGTTTCCTTGTATTCTTCTACTGAATCGAAGACTTGATTTATTAAAAATTTCTTTGCTTCTTTTTAAAATTCATTTAAGTTGTTTAGACTTTTTATTGGTTGGGGAAGAGAATTATATATTTTGCTTGAACAATATTGTGGGCTCATCTGGCAAAGGCTTAATGTGTGAATTATTCTTTAACATACCCTGGAATGTAATAATTTAATCTTACAATAATTAATATTAAAAATTAAATCAGTCCATCATAATTTAGAAAATACATAGCAATAGATTCTTAGTACTTATGCATTATTATTATATTAGCATTTGATGGGAAAGTTAATCAGCAACCAATCTTGTGGCATTCATAGAAAGGCATTACACTGGGCAATAGGAATATGTAATCAGGAACTTAAATCACAGTATAATTTACAAATAGTATAGTCATTGCCATTATTAATGAGTGATTAGAAATAAAGCCATTCAAATTTGTGGATGGTACAAGGCAATCACCACCTTCCTAAGATGCAAATTAATTGGCTCACTGCTGTAAATATTTTGAATTTTCAAATTAAGAATCATTACCATACCATACTTTAAACAAGATGACATATTTTTTATCTTTCTCTCAAAACTAGGTCAAATGGTGGGATATACGGAAATTGAGTGAACCCCTGGAAACATTAATTCTCGACCCTGGAAATAAATTCACAGCAACTGGAGTAACAACAGACACCCAGCAAAAAATAAGCAGAGCATTAGGAGCAAGTTCATTGGAGTATGAACCAACGATTCCCACACGTTTTATGGTTGGCACTGAAAAAGGTAATTCTGATTTTGAGGTAAGGGATTTCAAAACATTATTGATTATTATTGGTATTCATTAAATTAATTAAGTTATGAAAGTTTGTGCACTATGATTGTGATGGATACTATTTGTTGATTCTATTTTATCTAAATGAATAATATTTTTATTGCGCCTGCCTTATTCAGAGGGATATTGGACAGAAGAAGATTGCTGAATTTTCATTTTGGTATATGTAGGTATTCTAGCATTAAAAATGTATTCCCATAAACCAAACCTCTAACGAATGAAGATAATTGTCTCTCTCTTATGGACATTTTCTTTCATATAACGTTGTCATAAAATAAGTCAGCATGAGAACTGTAAGTAATCTCTGAAGTCATCACAAATGTAGACCTTTTGCCTGGCTGAATATCTGCCACACCATAAAATACGAGGTGGGACCCAAAAATAATGGGAATTTCATAATAACTTTTTTATTAATCAATATTTTCACACCAAATTTTGATCACCTTCAAAGTAATCCCCATTTACTGTAACACATTTATGTAATCGTTTCTTTCACTGTTCAAAACAGTTTTTTAATTCGCTTATTTTGATGTTGAGAAAAGGAATAACATACTCCGTATTTTTCCACTTGATTTTTAATCTGGTACAACTAGTTTAAATGCTACAGCATCATCATCAGGTACAAAAATCATACATAGACAGCCATTTATATACATGTCAGGGAGTGGGGGCGGGCATCGAAGGGGGAAGGAAAGGAAAGCGGGTTATGGTTGGTCGTGAATCCAGGTGCCACTACGACGGGGGATGGGGTCTTCGGGGTCTGGCGGTGGGTAATTACATTGTGCCCGCGAGATCCAGGGTGGCGTCAAGTAGTGGGGAGTAATTTTCAAACAAATTGTCGTTCGCCATGGGTCCTTTCCTCTGGTGTCTCCTTATCTCAAATTCCTCTAGTTTATCCATCTTGCTCCCCTTCTCGGTCAGGTGAAGTATGTCCGGTAGG
>WURS02434443.1:0-15507 GCA_011762765.2 Rhinocypha anisoptera | reverse complement strand
CGCCCAAAGGGAAAAAAAAGGAAACAAACACACAAACCCCCACAAACCCGCTTCGTTTTAAAAAAAAAAGGGAAAAGGGCAGAGGCGTTAAGGGGAAGTTGGGAAGTAAAACCCCCCCCCCCCCCACTGGTTTTACATCCATGAACGTGCAATAACGCAATTTTACATCTCAGCCCATGCATTTAATTCCCTTTAAAAACTACGTGTCTATTATCGGGATCTCCTTAGGTCATAAAAGATTTCAATTTACGATGGTCCATATTTTCCTATATCCCACTGCAACGGGGTGATACGTTGCTATGCCAGGAGGCATACATATGCCGTCTAAATGGAGGCTGTACCGTGAAATTCAAAATGCTATTCTTGGCAGAACAAAACACAGAAGAGACTGGGAAATTGGGAATGAGTGTGGAATGGACCAAACTATTACAAGATCATGTGGATACTTGATGAGGCAATTAAAACTTGATGAATCGTTGAGTATATATATATATATATACACTGATACATCTACAAGAGAATAATGCGTGTTTTTATGATGCGCTACTCTCCACTTTTTGGTTTGTAAGTAATTAACTTTGGAATTAGAATGTGAATTTATATGGAACGGAGGCAGTGGACATTAGATGAACGAGAAGTGTGTGGGTTAAGAATATGAGAGACACAATGAGGGACTATGAGGGCACGATACAATGTTTACTGGATGTCATGGTAGTAAGCAATGATAAGAGAAGCGTTGTCAGTTGTTTGTCGTTTGGACTCGTACTAATAAATGGCTTTAGCATGAAGGCAAGAAAAATTGAATTGGGAAGGATTGGAGGACGGAGAGGAACATAGGCAAATTTGATGGAAGAGAACCCTTAAAACGATGGAATACACCGCGAAGCAATCGAGCAAACGGAGAGAAACCGAAACACAGTTTGGCATGGCGGCATAGAAAAACAAAGTGCCAAAGAAAGTTCGGGTTACAAAACCACAACCAAAAATTAAAAGCTTTCTTTCGTGTACCAACCCAGCAAAGTGGAGGACGTGTTTGTTGCAACTGTTAAACGCTTTTTTGACCGTCTCTGCTTTCCCGACGACCATAATTTTCTCTCCTCTGGGTAAATAAGTGGTCCTCTACCTGAAGGTGAAGATGGAAATTGTTTTTTGCTTCCGGTGAGCGGTCACCTTTCTTGGAAGCTGATAGAGGATGATCGGAAAGGTTTCTGAACTGATGAAACCACTGGAAAAGTTTTGGAAAAAGTCAGATAATGGTACCTACGCACTTTGTAACCTGATTAAAGTGGGAGGCAACATTGTTGGTTGTAAACCATCACTGTTGTCTTAATTTCTAGAAAAATCTACTGAATGGATCCAAGGCATTATGTAGACGGTGATTTAAGTGTAAATTTGAGATCTTTAGTTATTCCATGGGATCTGATGATATACTGACTATATATAAGGGGTGGAAGTTGTTTTCTAAATTCACAATTAGATAGACGAGTTGTATGAACGTAGGCATAATGTGAAATTGACGACTACGACTATTAATTACATGTAATCATATATTTAAAATTTTACAGAAAAAAGAATCACATGCCAGAAAGGGCCTGAGGGTCTCAGTTTTACCAGAATTAAAATTTATCACCAGTTTTGGAGTGGTTGTGAAAAATGTATTGAATAATTCCTTCATGTTATATTTTTTTCCATAATATATTTTTAATGAGTTGTTCCCCTCCTTTTAATTCGATTTTAATTAAAGTCGCCAAATTAACTCGGCGTTAAGTCAAATTAAGTAAATTAATTATTGTTGAGATTACGCAATGCTAGTTTCACCGAGGCGCAAAGTTGATAGGAATGAAAAGATATGAAGTTTCTCTTGAAGTCACGAGGAAAAGAACGATTGTGTTCAATCATAGTAAAGGGAATCGAAAAATTTTTTTTTAGTTAATCTAATTCTAATCCACAATTGGCCATTAATTTTATTTGTGTTGGTGCGTCGCTGCCACGACGTCAGTCAGTGACCGAAAATGTCGAGTCAACCAATAAAAAAACGGAACGTCATTGGGACGAACTTCCTAGAGAGAAGATCTCTAAGGGAGGCGGACAATGGCGCCAGAACTCGTCAGCTTATGGCGAGAGACGTTTGAAAAATGAGGTTTACACTGCATGAGGTTTTATAAACAAGGATATGCAAAGTGGTAGAGGGCGAACTTTCTGTTCCTTGACAAAGAGCACCTCGCCTCCCAACCCATGATATATGTCCCCAACGCATTCCAGAAATTTCCTTCCTTGCTGGATTTCCCGTTGCTGCATTCGTACTCGTCTATACGAGCCACGAAGACGCGACGCATCGGTTCTGCGGATTTTGACGTCTCTCTAGTGGGGGTGCGACGGGGGAATTTTTTTCTCCTCGAGGGAAACACGCCCATGTCTTCCCGTACTCCTAACCCGGGCAGAAGGCGGAGGAGTTCCGTTAAAGAGTGAGGTGAGGCGGTGAGGGAAGAACAATATCGTCGCCGCCCAAAAAGAGGGAGCTCTCAAGTCGAAACGCAGGAAGTCGTGGGAACTGTTAGAATTTTAACTAACTCGGCAGGACGGGAAGTGCCTTACCGTCAGAGCTTCACCATGCATTCGTTTCCGCCACAGACCACGCCAAAAAAATCTTAAAAGGCTCACGATGGTCTCGTCTTCGAAGACGAGATACTCTTACCCAAATGACAGGCATTATTTACTTAACCGAATGGTATTCCTGAGTGGTCGAAGAACAATACCGGAATTTCAGGGCGTTCCATCCGGATAAATGGATCTAATATGGAACGAGAGAAAAAATCGTAGTGTGGGACTCTCTTCTGTTGACAGAACACATTTATGTGGATATAAAAATGTAAAAAAGGGGTGGGTCCTCTGGTTTTGGCCACGTATAAATATTAGTGGATAGGAAACATCCCGAGGCATAATGAGTTCGTGAGGAATATAATAGAAGAAAAACTAGGAGGGAAGACCCCGAGGGGAGACCACGAGGAACAAATATATAGGGAAAATAGTAAGAGACATTAGGAATAAGGACTATAAAAGCGTAAGATAGTCAGCAGGATGGAAGGCTGCAGTCAGCCAATCGACGGATTGAAATACTAAATGTAATGAAGTCTTAGTAAAGAATCAATGACCAGTTTTGATGGGGAAGGGGGGAAGAAAGAAAAGGGTGAGGATTAATACTGGCCGTTGATTCTCATTCTCCCATCAATACTGGCCAATAATTCTTTTTACTAATAAAAGTATGTAGAACCAGGAGAAGGTACCGTCCAAACAAATCTACGTACCCACCAAATTTGGAAAAAGGCGGACGCGTGCCAGAGAAAGACGGGAAGAGAGGAAACACGATAATATGATTTTGCGATTTCTCAAAAATATGTCTTCCTCGCAGTCTTCAGGAAATGGAGACGCGTTTTTTATTGGGGCGGGAAACTCCATCAAATGAGTGTGCGCACACAAACCGCAAAGAGGAGAGAGAAACGTCAAGGAATGTGGAAGAAGAGCGATGGGGACCCGGATAATTTTGCGTCATTTTTCGGTTTAAATTCAAATTTATTCGGCGGCTCGCACGGCGAGAATAAGAAGAGTCGGCCCAGTTTCAATCAACTCGCGGTGTAGTAATTGGTGACATGAGAAAATGGAACAACGTGGCCTCATCAGCGAGATGAATACGCCCACAGTTGAAGTTGCGCTCTTTCATCAGTCTGTCAAAGTTAAAAAAAAAAAAATGGCAGAGCGAATTCTCGCCTTTTTCTTAATTCAAACGAAATGCACTTTCATATGTGCGCGCGCCACCATTTTTTTCCGAGAAGCTTTTTGGCTCGGTGGCTTACATTCCGCACCTTTCAAGGAGAACATTCTCATTTTTATTTTGTGTGCAGGGTTTAGAGTTTGAGCGGTGAAGTTAGTAAAAAGTGTGAGGACAGAGGGGAGGAGTAAAATGGAACCAAGGAAGAAAACTGGGACCCCCCCAGGAGCGTGGTACATTTCCAGGGACGCAAGAACAAGCCTGGAAAGGAATTAAAAAACTCGACTTCGCCCCGTTCTTGAGGGGGTGTGCCTGATGCTGGCGGAATGAAAAAAAAACGAAAAGCAACTTCATTTCTCGCGCAACGTGAATCGAAGTCCATTCTCGAGAGCATACTCGCGCATACATCGAATGAGGCGCGGGCAAAATTTTCAACGCCTCCGAATTGTGTTTAGAGTGAAATCTGAATTCGACACGTAGCAAGGCGACCCATTATAAGTCGAGGTGCGAGGTGTAGAATTGTGACTCTCTTTCCTTCTGTGCAGACAACGGAGAGCACTAAAGTAGGAAACTGTTAGTGCTACGTATGCGAGAACTTCCACACGCGGTATACATGAATATTTACACTTTGCTACTTTAGGCGTTTCCTTACATTGCACTTGCGAAATTATACCAATTTCACGAACTGGTAAATTTTGCTAAACCCTAGGAGAAGTTCTCTTTAAGCTGCCTTGGAAGTTTTAAGCAACATCACAACCCAGGATTCGCAGTCTAAACAAAAAGCATCTTTAAAACAAGATGAGTACCTCCGTCTACGGTGACTCGAAGAATAAACTATACTGGCTCCAAATTATGGAAGAATTTTCCGAAGCAATTAAAATTTGAGTCATTTTGGGAGCACACATACAGAGATAAAGTCGAACCGATGATATTACTCGTGTCCGGGAGGTCATCATACTAAGTCCCGAGAAATGAGCTCAGGATAGATAACACTGCCCGCGGGCAGGAATACGCCAGTGAAATGAGAGATGATGGTTTTCTTTCACAATCCTCATTAGGAATCGCTCGTTTATAAATCGAGTTATCCAAGAACAAAACACGGCTACAAAATGCCAGCTTCCATAAAAGAGACGTTAAAAATATTATGATGTGAGAAACCCAACGAGACTTCGTTAACCGCGACACCACGATAAATTTTTTTTCATCTTTTTTTTCAAAAGATCGTCGGGTGGTGTTAGTCTCCGGCTTCCACCACTTCGGCGAAAAATCTCCTTCGACCATAGGTCTAGACACTGTCGTCTATCTAAAAAAAAATATATTCTTAAAATGTAACACGCTCCTAAAAAAAATCCCTTTTTATGAACCCATATACACTTCGATAACTCGGGGGGGGGGAGCCCACAGCTCGGTCGGGATATACACGCCCAGCTACCAAGATTAGATCTCATAGAAACCCATCGCGGAGTAATAACGCTCACGAAAACGTTGCCTGGAGCTGATATATTTCACAAGATACACATCCTTATCGTCCTATCATCCCAGCACTCGGGGAGGAGGGCCTATCTTCGCTCGGAATGTCTTAAGCTACGGAGAACATTCGGATGATGCATGGCGTTCACGAAATAAAGCACGGGGCGGGCTATAATTTCATTAAGTCTCGGTCCATTTCGCTCTTGGTTTCACGTGTGCGACTGAGAGGGAAGCTCACAATCTTTCACAAGATGCGCCGGCACGATTAGGGTACCTACATCTTTATTTCCGCTATTGCAATGAGAGAAAATTAAGGAAGTGTACGTCATCTTTATGTGACCCAAGTTTTTACATTCGCTCATTCCTCATTCGGGAACCAAACACATTCATCACTACAAAAAAAATGGATCTTATTTATTAAAATTTTACCTATTTTACCAAAAAATTAACTATTATCTTTATAAATATCAATTATAAATAACATTCTTACTCATATTATGAAGTATGAATAACATTCGTATTCAAAGCTGTTGGATAAAAATAACCTTTCGCATTTTATCTTTAATTAGTTTTAATTTGTCTTTAGCATCTTTTTATTATCTTTAGTCAATCTTTAATTAACTATAATTATTTTTTCCATCAAGTAAACATCTGTCAAATGAAAGTTAGAACTCAGGAGTTTAAACTCTATAAATACATAAATTAGTATATATAATCTTAAAAAACAATTAACGTCGTCCATGCGTCGTAATAGCAAGGAGATAAACACTTCTACCTGCCGTTATATAATAATTCCCAACGGTAAAAATAAGTTATATATCAAATAAATATTAGCAAATGAAATTCGAACTCATGACAACAGATAACGAAAGGTTGCTAATCGTGACGGAGTAATACTTTCACAGTGGAATTTGATCCAAATAACAAGTTTATGTTAAATGTGTCCCAACCCATGTAAAATGAAAAGTTCATTCATTTTTACGTTATCCCTATTACGCGATTGATGACTGATACCATTAAACCTCAAGAGACATTTGATTACAGGCATTATTTAGGTAAAATCTAGTTGAAATCAAATAAATATTGAACTAGTTGCATAAAAACTTTACACAATTTTTCAATGAAAACTGGACGTTGAATTACAATGGAAATTTTTATTCACGCCCTTAAAGCAATTTCATCACTTGCACATTAATGCTGACAAGGCTAACTGGTCGAAATGAAACAATATTCTTACTTCTAAACGGACGACAAAAATCAATCCACACATTTACTTTCGTCATGATTTCCTCCTTAGCACAAGAGAAAAAGCTTTAAACCCGCAATCATTATATCCTGACAGAGCAATAACATGATGGTCACCGAGTCAATTCCGTTCCTCCATGCAAATGGACTAAATTCATGAAAAGTTTAAGCTTGGCGTACGGCAACATTTCCAGATTAAAATAAAAACCCTCACACAGCCGCCTGGGTTCGAGCACAACTCCCCTTTTAGCAGGAATATGAACGTTTTTAAGGTGTCTGCGACAATCGTTTCGCGTCGCGAGCAGCTATGGGGGAACGGACCGGCCGACGACGCTCCGGGCGAAGATTTACGGCGCGAATGAGGAAGGAGCCGTGTCTCGCGACGGGCATTATTCTTCTTCGGACGGTCAAACGGTCGAAATGAGACCACCCTCGACGAGTGATGACGCGAGGCCACACAGCAAGAGAGAGAGAGAGACAGAGACCCAGAAGGACGGGAGCGCGTGTCTCAGCGCTAATCCTGCACGAGGAGGGAGGGAGGGCGTTAGGCCTGACGGAAGCAATGATTGGGAAGCGATAAAAAATTGAGGGTAGAGCTTTTAAAAGGTTCTCGCCGATGTCACTATTTTTGTCGGACACGTATCGAACGCTGGTCACAGAGTAAAGCCGCGTTTGCACGCAGCAGTCAACTGCTGAGAAACAGTAGACTGCAAAGGGCTACTCGTACGTGTGAACTCCAACTACGATGCTGTTACGGATCGATTTAGGCCTCGGTCGAGCAGAGTCGAACCTGATTCGACCCATTACCCGAAGTAGGACGTCTTCTACTTTCCGTCAGTTTTCGAAGTGAGCCTATCACAAAAATCGCAACGATCGCTAGCAGGAACATGACCGACACCGGTTGTTTTAAATGCTTCGCCTAATATTGGCTTATATTTCTATGGATCGAAGTGTGATGGAGAGGGAATCATATGTAGCATGCCTATAATATTATTGCTGTGGTGATATAAATTTTGTTAGAGTATTGTTTGAAGTTTGGTCAGAGATAATAGGGTCTTCGGACCTTCTCTTTCACTCTTCTTTATCTACTTTCTAGACGATAGTAATAAAAAATGTAGCTGTGTGAATGACAACAAAATTTTGTTATGAATAAAACATTAATTTTATTACTTTAGAACTATAAACGACTAATATGCAGTACCCATTATATAAATCTTGTATTTTCATCGTCTTAATACTGGCATTAGCCCGTAGAAGAAAATATGTTATTATTCCTAAGCAATTCGTTTATTAATATCAATTAAAGTACGTCCCTTCGCCTCTGACGTATTACTGTATCCATAATCACGAAAGTAATAGCGAAATATCACTATGTTCGAACGAATTAGATGGTTTGTTGATTTTTAAATATATAGAAGCGCGTAAAGCAGCTTGAAAGCAACTCCGATGCCTCTTGGGACACAAGCAGTGTCGATACAAGCTTCAGCTTCGATTCTGGTAGCAGTCCACTGTTACGTGTAAACGCGGCTTAACGATATATCCTTATATCGATATATCGCTTGATATGTAAAATGTTTTTGTCATTGAAATATATGCATGTAATTCCGTTCTTATAATGTGAATTACAACTAGTATATGCATGTAGCCTGCCTGGTGATGGCTCACCCTCTGCCGAGCTACCTTGCGGTGGCCTGCAGGGTATTGATTGATTGCTTGAATAATCTACTGGTTAAATTAGGTTTTGATGAGCCTCAGGTTAGATCTTCCCGTTAGATCTTAACTTAATCCCTCTTCAAATCTGCATACTTCTCACCATTTATCATTCTTTGCAAAATCCTTGCAGGTTATTACAATAGTAGTAAAAAATATCAGTATTCTTTACTCTGTGGCATTACGTAGACACACTCTGTGATGGGGTGGGGAAAGTAGAGGGATGGGGAAGATGGTAGGAAACATTAGAATTTTAGGTTTCGAAATAGTTTTCCCGTCCTCATTGCCTGGTTTTAGAATGAATGCCTTAAAGTATCAATGCTAAACACATCAACCTCTACAAATTCCCTGCAAACCGCCGCAAGGGCAGGTGGTGATTACACATTAAGCCCGCATTCTTACAAGCACAAACGCATACTTATTTAGGAAAAAACGAACACCTTTCACGCAAAACATTAATTAATTCGTTCATGATGAACAATGTTAAGATAACTGGAAGGAACTACGAACTAAGCTAGCTACGAGTACTAAGTTATCCCTCGAAATACAACCGTAATCTGTCAACTAACGCCGACATAAATAAGAAAATAAAGGCAAGCAATAACTGATGTGAACGAACTGCAGGAATTGCACATAATTGTCGCAGAGTTTTCTGTTGGAGCACTAAAGTTTTCTTCACTTTGCATCGTGAAAAATTTTCCTACCTATGAGTCACGCCACAAACCACGCAGTACAGAACAAAAAAATCAGGACTAAAGATTCAAGAACGTGGACTGTCACAAGGACGCATCAAATGTCTCCAGCTTCCGTAGGCTGCCTGGATACACCCCCTTCTCTCCCCGAACAAAAATGTTTCTACGCCATGTCTAGAGTCTCACTATCAACTTTGACAAAAACAATGTAACAAGTTCCCCCACGTTTATTCGATTTTAGACATATTTACGCAGCAAAGACCACGAAACCAAAAGGATTACTATGGCGAATGGTGAAGTCGTCGGATAGGACCGTGCATTGATAACTAAACGGGAATAAGAGATTGTGCCGCTATTAGAGGGTGAAAACTGAACTGCATTCCCGGAAAGAAAACTGAGTTGCTTTTTTTAACAAAATGAAATTAATGAAAGAAAACTGAACTTGTTAACTAAACGGGAATAAGAGACTGTGCCGCGGTGAGAGGGTGATAACTGAACTGCATTCCCGGAAAGAAACCTGAGTTGCTTTTTTAACAAAATGAAATTAATGAAAGAAAACCGAACTTGTGACCGGCTTTGATGAGGTTGCATCATCACTCTGCAGGAGGTTTTATTTTCCTTTTCTTTCCTAAGAACGATCCGAGTGGCCAGTAACCGCGAGGATTACGCGTATCCTTTCCCTATCGTCAGATTTCCCAGTGGCCAAAGTTTACTCAGCACCCATACACGCCGGAGGCGGGACTTGGGACCGCCTCAGTTGGATCAGTAGTCGGAATGACCACCGGTGAATATTTGGAAATGAAAAGTTTATAGCATAATTTGGAAATTGCGTGAAAAGAGACGCAAATAATACAAAACTTCAATGAATTACATCATTTCAGCTTTCCCCCAATCCTGCTTTGGTGAGGAGCTCACAAATTTAACGCGAGTTATTATTAGAAATTAAAAAAAAAAGAGGTGGCAAGCAACAATTTTTACGTAGCCTTCCCGGCACCGACATATCCTTAAGTAACACGGGTACCCAGTACCCAGAGTAACTCGGAGTACCTACTCTCATTTCCATTATCTCCCACGTTTTTACCTCCGTCGAACGGGAAGCGATAAGATTTTTTTTTCCTAAGGGCGCCGCTAATAATAACCTCATTACTTTAAAAGGTTTAGTTTATCGTAAACAGCGTTTTTGGACTTTTTACGAACCGGGACCCCACTTGTGAGTTTATGAGCATCCTTCGGGAGTGCCATTAGCATCAACAGCCACACAACCCAGACGCATCCATGTTGCCAGACTGTAGCGCCTAGTTCCTCAAGAACGAGAGTGATTTTTTTAAAAGAACCCTTGGGTTTTAAAGACGAAAATTTTAAGGCTGAACAGGCTCCACCGAGTTTGAGAACGAGTTTGTCGGAGGTGATAATAATAATTAAAACATTTTAGTGCGAAATAAATGCGCGTAGCAAACAGTGCGCGTAAAATATTACGTTGCTCATTCTCCGAAAATCTGGCCAATTATATGTGACAGATTTCCACTGGAGACTTTGGCGAAGGTAGTGTTTTTCAGAATATGAGGGAAATTAGCCAAAGGTCTAACGAAAAAATGAGTCCCAATGCCCTATTTTACAGCTACAGAGGAATATGAATTTATTGTCTTAAGACTATAGGACACAGAAATTGATTGTAACTTCAGTCGTGCACGAAAAGTGTCAAGTTCAATGAAGAAGTTAGCTGAAGAACCTCCGCATAGTTGATTTATGTAGCTTCCAAAGAGTAAGCGATACAGTTTCCTTTTGAGTACTGTCTTTCTTTTCAGGTCCCCTGTCCTTCAGATCAATCTGAAAAAACCCTTAAAGGACATTAATTTTCTGTATCTCGGAGTCTTAAAACCTTCATCCTGTTCCGATACTGTTTGTTTTGCCTCATTCCGAAAATTTCTACGATGTTCACATTTTAAAAACATATTCTGTGAATCGTGATGTTTAGGGGAATCACTTGACAATTATGGAGCAACTGCTTATAATAAATATTCACGGAAAATCTTCATGGAGGAGGAATAAGTGATCTCCACGAGTAAGTGACGATAAAGAAATTTGGAGAAAAAACAGGGTGATATTTATCGTCTCTCATGAAGGTTATGACGTAAAGTGTTAATATTAGACACGTTCAGAATATATATTGCCCAATATCACCGAGATGGGGAGGCTAGGGAAGCCACCATAGTTTATGATTTGCCCGCAAGTGGTCACGAGCCCGCAAATTCGTGTTCTGAGGATTACCGCTCTTGCCTTACGTCTTCAGCTTTGCACGCGATCGCAAAAACCTCGAAGGAGGCTAGCAGTAAATCACCGAGGATAGGGTTGAGTCTTCTATCCTTTATTACGGATTCATAGAAGGCGTTTCCGTGGCACCATTAAGCCTTGAAAACCTCGATAAATTATCACGGGGAAATTTGTAAATCAAAATATATAATCAGGCGGAGCATCGTGGGAGGCTCGGGATCACTGATGTCATTTGTTATCATTAAGTCGACCTTGGGGAAAAGGAAAGAAAAAACTCTGAGGGAGTATTAACTCACGAGAGGGAACGGAACGCTATGGGTATAGGAGGTCACCCGAGCTACGGCGCCGCTTCATCCGCGAGTGCGGGCTGTATTCTAAGACATTACAATAATCTACGTAACTTATCGTATGTAGAACTACGACTTATTTTATAAATGACTGGAGAAAATCTTTACATGGGTACAAATATCTAATCAGGCTAACCTAAGGAACAGGGGTACATTTTCGACGGAGTGCTTCTGCACTGTTGAGGACTGCTAAAAAACTTAAGTTATTTTGACAAAGAGTCATGGGAAGGCTTCTCGTCGGATCTCAGCATTTCCTGGGGGTATACTAACTCTTTTGGAACTTCCGAATGTGAATCTGAGAATATTATTTCTCGACTTTTCTGTGGACAATTACTGGAGAACAAGATCGCTTTCAGTATTATTACGTTATACTTGTATTGATCTGCCGAGACTTCGGAATTGTGACTGTAATTAATGCTAGCTAAAATGTTGATATACATCGTAATATATGTATTTTCCTGAAAAGTGTACACACACGCAATAGTTAGGCTTTCAGTAGTATTAAGAGAGAAGTATCAGGCGTTATGTGGTGTAAATTCAACTATATCAAATATACCTTACTAGAAGATGATGTAGTAACAATATAAGATAACAATAACAATAAGTAAGAAGCCCGGGTAGTGATAAATAATTATGTAAGTGGAACATTCAGTAGTATTAATTTATGCTTCTATTATTCTGCTAAGAATTCGGAACTTGAATTAACATCAACCAAAATGTGGATATAAATTATATTAAGTGGATTTCCCTGAAAATTAAGCATATACACAGTAATTAAGTTTTCATTGAGTGCGAACATGTGAGATTAAATGAGTCACCCTAAATATTGTAACCCACGAAAATCACATAGCGGCCTTTTTTTAAGAACACCACTTGCGTTTGTTTATAATTACAATACAGGGTGTTGCTTCAAGTCTGGTCAGCACTGATATCAGGCTTTTCAGACCGGGGGGAAGAAACTAAGGGGATGTGAATGGAAGGATAGAAGGAAAATACAATTTTAAGTATAATTTTTTTTCAAGGTGCTGTTTCAAGCCTGGAGAGCAGTAATATTCAAATGGAAAGGAAAAGTATAAAAGGATGGGAACGGGAGGATATAAGGAAGTTGAAGCTTAGAAGTTGTGTCGACACAGGTGTGGTGGTTCTTCCGCTGCAAACCACTACCTCAAATCTCTTTTCCCATGCCTCTACCTTTCTTTCTAGATAGTTTCCCTGTGACTTTTTAACAACGTATTTCTTCTATTTTTCTTTCATTCTGTCGAAAGCAGGTCGATCAAGAGTGGAAGAGAAAGATATCGTCGAGATGTGCACGGTTGCTCAAGTGGCACGGCTTCGTTGAGCACGGGCGTGTATTTCCCCCACAGATATGTACATCTATACAACTGCACGATACCCTGGAAATCTCTCCGTGGACGTAGGGCAGGGGGTGTTGGGACCACATCGGTAGGTATTCAGTGGTTCCTACCTCTGTAACTGTTAATTATCTCAGCCAGTGTGGTCGCGAAAAAAAAGGAATTCCTGTAACTCAACGATATACAATTGAAAATTTGGAAAATTTCCATAAAAAATAAAGAGAGCACGACCCGTTTCGACGATAATAGTCATCACATTTTGTTGTTTAATTATGGTATTCCACCAGGTTACGGCCTTTTCAGTTAAATAAATTCTTGCAACGTTTCGGCGGTGTTTACCCCTCCAGCATTCTTTTTGGCGAGACCACAATTTATCACTACGGACTCGCCTTTATGTGTGATGTCAGGGCGATATTATCCCGTCTTTATCCGCTTCAAACTGGATTGACCTCAACTTCTCCAAAGGTATCAGTCTCTCCTGCAATCCAGTAATATTAATAGATAAAACTAAAAAAAAATAGAAAATTCACTGAGTAGGCCGTCACTTGGTAGAATTCCATAGAATATTCTGTGGAAATAAATCCAAGCAAAAAGCTACGTATTTTGTGACAAAAAATATACTTTGGCGTTCCACAAAAAAAAATGTTATTCAACTGTTTTGACACTGAGTGTCATTTTCCGACGCCAGAAGATGACACTCAAGTGTCGAAACCGGTCGTGGTTAAATTAAAAAAAAAATTGTGGAAAGGAAAAGTATATCTTTTGTGTGTTTTATCCGTAATCGACATGAAAGAAGAGTCCCACCAAGTGACGAAATCTACGATCGCTTATACGTGCAGTGATTTTGTGACGATTTTGCTCGGTCATAAGGACCTTTGACGAATCGAGCTGTCTTTATTTGTAGTTCATCAAACTCGCGCCTCTAATCCTTCTGGGATGGGTCGCAAGCACTCGGCCGCGTCGCAACCCTCCCCAAGTGTCGGCACGCAAGCACCCCGGGGGAATTGTTGTAGCCACAAGGCGCCCAACTGATTCCCGGCCCACCCACTTACACAACGCCCTCCCATTTGTCCTCACCGGAGTGACGTCCGAGCTAAGAACACTCACTCCGATTCCTCTCTAGCTTCACCGTGAACTTCGACCGTCCAGGCCGCGGTGAAGACCCAAGATTGCCAAAGCCTAGTCAACAGATGCTACTCATAGAATTACGACGCCTTATTAACTGCCACTCACGCAAATGGTGGAGATTTTGGAGGCGAGTAGGAAGAAAGATTGCCCCTTTAAAACGGGGATAACGGTTTGGTTACGACCAGCGAGGGCGTCGACTCCCATGACATCACGGCGAGTTTATCAAAGGGTTTTCTTTCTCGCTCCGACTCCAAATTGTTTCGACAAAGCTCTCCCTTGGGGGCTCTTCCGCCGTCGTAAAAAGACCCGATGACAGTTGAAATCCTTAAAGCGACGCGTGACGTACGGCTGATTCCCAAACGAAATGTCCTCGTGAGGATGGATGGCAATATACGCAGTTGTCTCTCACAGAAAAAAAATCAATATCATGAAATCATAAACTGAATCAATATTTATACGGACTAATGCCTTGGGCACAAGGAGGATTCCTTCCTAACGGCCACGGATCCTTACACCCTCTCAGCGAACGCATTTGGAATTTGAACATACTGCGGCGGTCACATCAAATCGGATTTGTGAAATAAAATGAGATTAACAACCCCATAGTCAACGGCTGCGCTGACACTGATTTTTATTTATGCGCACTGCAACGTATATATATTTTTTATGGCAGCGTCTTCTCAAATTGGAATTTTTCCAAGGAGGGTAAAAAAAAACTCCTATTCAAGTCGCCGGTCGAGTCTAGCAAATTTTCTAGGAGGGAACAAAAAAGAATTTATGGCCACGCTTTTATTGCCTTAATACCGACATTTCTACAGAAGGAATTAAAGATAGTGGCCCATCCTAGTCTAGTAAGAAGCGCAATATATGACCTCTAACATGGCCATAAAAAGCTTTAACTCGACGTAAACGGTGCCAAATGCTGCGTGGTGCCTTTAAAGGTCACCTTTTTTTACTATAAAAAAAGTGATAGAGGTATTCCTCACAAAAAGATTACCCGAGACCCACAATGAGCGCCACAATATCTGTGATTCCTAAGGGTCGCGATTCTTGGAGGACACGGATGTTCAATTACTGAGTGTGTGTGAGACATGACAAACTAACATGACGCGACAAACAGCAGAAATTACATGCGCAGGGAATTTCAGTAAAATACTTCCCGATTACAGAAACGAAAATGAGTCATTACATAAAAATATCCAGCGCTGTAAACAAGGAAAATTCAATGCGATAAATCAAATCATTAAGATGGCAACTGCCGCCAATGCGCTAGCATAGCGATTAAAACATCCTATAAACGAAGAAACACTGCCAAAGTCAAAACAGGGATGAATGTACGGGATATATTTGGGGTACCCCGTACATGAAGCATGGCACTCTATGATATGGACAGTTGGACACTCAGATATACGATATATACACATTGACGACATATACATATATACACATATGTATTTATTTATGTCTTTTATTTAAGCTTGCTCTTCCAATATACTTCACCAGATGATGGCGATCATCGCCGAAAC